>JAAAKQ030222874.1:0-11425 GCA_010016005.3 Zanna intricata | reverse complement strand
ATAGGATTATTGAAAATATTAACCTTGTATTTTTTTGACGATTAATTCACCTTATAATCTCGAAGTTATTGTATGGGAATATGAAATTGAAATCTTTTAGCGTATTAAAAATGCCTTGCCTGACCGGAATTCCAACCCGAGGCTTCTGGATGAAAGGCAGAGACACTACTACTCCGCTACGGAGATCGGCCATTTATTCATTTGGATCACGGATAACTGTAATTGTTTTTTTTTAAATCTAAAAATGTTATATACGTAACAATTTGTGGTATAACATTAGTATATATTCGAACTTGCTATTACACCTGTTGATTACGTATGGATAGGATCGTTATCGAACAAATTTCTTGAATAATTTTATGTAAAAAAATTCTAAGGAATACGTATAAAAATAATTTAGATACTTTTTAGTATAGCGGATGCTTTGATTAGTTTTATTCAACAATGAATATCGAACCAGGAATAATAATAATAATATTATACCGTAGGGATCATCTACAAGATTAGAATCCCGATGGGATTACTGGATACCGATAGTCTGTGAAAAAGATAGGGTAGGGTAGATCGGGAAGCAAAGGATGACGCAATAACTACCCTCTCTTCATCTGTTTAGGTCTAACAATGGTGACGTCACTAGTTCATTGAAATCCCACAACACAGTGGGACAGCATATGGTTTCTTCGGAAAGGGGATGGAGTGTGAATGATTGCCAATAAGATGAAATATAATCTAACCAGATATAGGCTTCTTCCTAGATCTATAATATAAATACGAACTGTTGCTATTACTACTATTAGAAGTGGTATTATTATGTAGCTGCTGCTCTTACTGCCGCTATGATTGCGCTGTTGCTGGCTTGATTACGTTCGATATTAGAATGGCTCTGACTCAACGACCACCTCTCTCCCTATAACGCAATGCGATGAGAAGCGGTAAAGTGACGCATTGTCTCGTACGCATGTATAACCGTCGGAGTGTCACGGCTAGGGTTAGGGTTACGGGAATAGAAAGAGACAAGTCTGATTGATGTCTTTAGCATGTAGTGACTCAGAAGATACATCTCGTAATAGTTAAGTAACGGTATTGATATTATTTTTCTCTCTCCCTTTTTTAAAATTAAAATAACATATTGAATTTTAAATTTGTTTACTGTTATAATTTTGTTAGAAAACTGAATTAAAATTTGTTAGATTAGTTTTTCTCCTTCTACACTAGAAGTGTAATATCTGTTACTTCATATATTTGTACATACATAAACCATCTAAGGTATCTAAAAAGTAAAGATTTTTTATAACAAATAGTTCTAGTTAGAAAAACAGGAAAGTTGTTACTTCTAAAGCTAAATTTCAGCTACATTTTATTGGATTATCATGATTACTTGTAGCAGTGTAATCTGAAGAAAAAATGGGAGTTCATCTAATTTTTCACTTTTCTTAATATTTATAACAATAAAGAAGCTTGTTGTTCTTGAGCTGAATATACCACTTTTAATAATAACTTCTACCTTAAATAAAATCTATGCAATTTATGATTATGATGCTAAATAATATTAATCAGCATTGATTGTGCATAATGTACCTGTGTCGATAACCGTTGTTAAATACCATTAACAAAAAAAAAAGAAAATGTATATTTCTTGTTTAAAAATTATGCCTATACGATGTAGAGAATTTCAAATAAATCTTTTATTCTAATCAGTATTAATAATAGGATATATCGAAACGATTAGCTGTGCTGTTCCACAGATGAAAATAATATCTGTCCTTGTATTTGCCTGGATGGATTAAAGGAAACTGAGGTAAAACTAGATCAGAGCAAAATAAAATACACAATCTGAAATAATAAAAATCTTTATGTTATAAATATATATCTTTAATAATCTTATATTATTATATAAAGAGGAAGAAAGTTTTGTTTGTTAGGGATAAACAAAACAACTACTCGATCAATTGCAACTAAATTTTTACCAATGTTTCTTGGCATAACTGAGAAGGTTTTTATACATATTTCATCTCAAAAAATTTCGAAAATAATATATATGTGTAGTAGTGAAGATTTCACGGTTGAAGCACAAATTTTAATGAACTGTTAACTGTGAGTCTCTATCACTATATAAGCTAGGTTTGAACTTAATGATTTGAATCAATCGAATGAATAATATCAGAAATAATAACATCAAATTTACGGTAAATAAAATAATAGCATAGAAATTTAAAACATTTCTGTTTAACAGAAATGAGGCTAGAGCGGGTTTGGTATCTAGCACTTCATGGAAGGCTAAACTAAGTATCACCAACAATTCGTAACAAACGTGGTGCCCTCAGGATGCTAATTTGGACGGTGCAAAGGGATGCTTTTTGTAGTAGGTTAAAAGCTAACTTTTGCGTGGATCAGGTATATACCTGATCCACACAATCTATTACCGTGATCTATTAGACTGAGAGTTATTCGAAAATGTATCATTATGAGGTTTGTTTGTTTATTGTTATCACATTACGCGAGAACCAACCAATCGATTACTTTCAAATTTTCAGGAAACATTTGTTTTGTCCCTAGAGTAAGTTTTAAGTCATCGACCGAGGCCCTAGCTCCCTTAAAAGTATTTATTATTTCTTTGCTCCAAAGTGGATGAAGTTGTAAATCAAAGATATTCATTAAGGGGAAAAATAGATTAATTCTTTTACTTCATTACTGTATTTCAGCCGCTGTGGCAGATAAATAATTTATGAATTTTTCGTCGTACTTATATCTTACTTCTTACTTATAGTCTTACCATCTTATCATCTTACTTATATCGTTCTTTTGATTTTAATAAATCTTCTTGTTAGATTTCAACCTATATCCTTCCACTGTAACCTTTGAATTATTGGTTTTCTTTAGCAAGATCCTTCCTATCTTGAACAATTTTTCGAGTTCGATTAGGTATATTGTTTCAGTGCCAAATACTGGTCTTACTACAGATGTATAAAGTCTTAATTTTGCAATCTTGGAGAAATTTTTATTATTGTAGATGTCTTTAGTGATAAATCTAAGCCTCTTCAATTGTAATATTGTACATTTGAATTCCTTTATCCATTCCTTTTCTGGTTACAGATTCTCTAAGGTACTTAAAGTGTTTAGTGACATTTATCTTTCCATATTTAGTCTTTTTTTTTAATGATTTGCTTACCTGATTTTCTCTTTGTAAAAGATACCTGTAGGCCTGCTTTTTTTGTTATTTCTGATAACTCTTCTGTGTGACCTACTGTGTTTTCCTTTAATTCAGCTAAAAGGCACCAGGTCGTCAGCAAAAACTAAGCATCTTCTTTGACCCTTTCGATTTTTGGATCCGATCTTCCCACCTGTATCATTTATCTGCCAAAAAATAAACATTATTTTGTCTAAAATTAATTTGAAATAAGATCAGTGAAAATCCACAACTTGTCTCAATCCTATTTTGACAAAAATATTTTCGCTTATGTTTCGCACAATTTAACTTTAAAGATTATATTTGTGAGAGTGAGTTAAATGAGCTTCATAGCTTCCTGTTCAATCGTTCTTCTCTCAAAGTTTGAAAAAGAGTTTCTCTGTCAACAAAATCATAAGCTCTCTTTAAGTACGATGAAGAATATGAAAATAGGTTTGTTCCTATCGGACACGTACATTTTTAGTATCAATGTCAAAATTTGTACTTGTTCTGGATGTCCCTTATATTTTTTATGGATATGAGGGTCCCTTTTAAAAGCTTTCTTGACACTCTCCTATTTTATGATATATTTGAGATTTTAATCTCCTCAATATAATTTTTCGACAGTAGTTTATATACGTCTTGGAACTTTACTTTCTGGTCTTCTGAATAAAGTCCCCAGCCACCAACTTCCATAATTATGGAAGGGACCATTATTATTTACTAGTTGAACAGGTTTCTGTGGATACATTAGCAAAATAAATAAAAAATAATATTTTTTTTGTAAACGATTTTGGAGAGTTTTTTTTTCAATTTTATCATCAGAAAAATAAATTAATAATTAAAAAATGATTTCTTTGTTTGTTCTTTTGTAAATTTTTAATACCAGTTTGTGAAAATATTATTCACGTACAAATATATTTTTTATTACTTTTAGCAGAAGTTTTGAAATATTAAATTGTAAGTAGTTATTTATGGATGGTATTAGTTGAACTGATTTTTACAAAATTGTAAAATTTCCGTTTTAAAATGGAATAATAAAAATAAATTATAAATCAAATAAACGTTATAAAAATGTAATTTTAATATGTTAAAAGAACTTTTAAAAAAGCGGAATTGTGTAAATACAATAATAACAACAAAAAATGTCAGATGTTATTATAATATATTCTAAAATAAAAGTTCATTTAAATTAAGTTTTATTATTAAAAATAAAATGAGAAAAGAAAATCTAAAGTGAGGAAAGTAAACTGAGGAACCTATTTGTAAGATTAGCATCGTAAAACAAACATTCATTGTTTTCTTATATTATAAGGCAATATAATTTCCTTTATCTAGAATCGTTTTTATGTCATGTTTATTTCTATCGTAATACGTTTTATATATAACATAATAAATTTTACTCATTTTACAAATTTATTACTAAGATCAAGACATTATTTTATATGATCACTTTATTACTTTGTTTACGTTGTAAGTAATTCAAAATTGTTTGAATTTTATTCTATTTTCTTTTTCTTTCTTTTGTTCTATAATTAGACCATAAATATTTCCTTTTTTTTCATATTTATTAAAAAATGACATTTATTTCTAACTTTAATATGATTACGTTACTTTTTCTTCAGTTTTCTACTTATATGAATTTGTATTTTTATGGATTTTATCGCTGTTATTTTCAACTAAGCAATTCGAAGAAAAGTTTGTGAAAGAATTGTATTTGTCATTACTAAAAACAAAAGTGATAAAAAAAATTGATTGCGTCGCGACGGTTTTGGACTGTACTTTTTGTATAATATAGTTGAGACTTCGTGAATAAAATATCCCATACGACTATACCATACCATGCCATACTATGTTACATAACAAAGCGATTGAATTAATGTTCACCGACCAGAATACTACAGGAAGGAACTGAACGTTGAACAGGCGTTTCAATAGCCGTATATATATATAACATTATGTCATTTTGTCCACAACTAACAACACCCCCATCTATATGTCTCCTGACTGTACTGCATCTATTATATTGCTTGGACATTGGAAATTGTAAATACCCTTCCTGTATTCAATAACAGTACAAAGATTGATTAATGTTTGTTTATATATCACATTCAATTAGTACACCTTTTTTCCGGTGGTTATTCGCGTTTTTATTTATTATTATTTTTTAACTGTTTTTATACAAATATTTCGGTATATTGTATTCAAGTACAACATTTGATCAGTTATATTACAAAAAAAAAAAAAAAAAGATTAATTAAATTTTAT
The DNA here is from genome assembly GCA_010016005.3 of Zanna intricata. Lineage (NCBI taxonomy): Eukaryota > Metazoa > Arthropoda > Insecta > Hemiptera > Fulgoridae > Zanna > Zanna intricata. The sequence continues at coordinate 5,991 of JAAAKQ030222874.1, read as the reverse complement.
ACATTAATTTTATCTGTAAATATTTTGATGATGATTTGTTTCGTAACGATGCGATGTCTGAATCTTACTCTTTTAATTATTATTTCAATACATAATAATAATAATAATAAAATTAAATATTTCCATTTTTTGAGCTAAATTACTCGAATATTTTATTTTCATCTAATTTTGCCAAAGAACTTTGTTTCAAGATAAAAAAAATTTATATGAAATAATTTATAATGTATGAAACCTGCATATTTTAAACGTGTCATCAGTCATATGCACTGAATGTTATTACATTTGCAAGGTTTGTTCATTTTTATAATATTTATATTTCAGGGTTCTGGTCCAGAACACTTTTCTGTTGTTAATAAATAATATTATATATCAAAATAATGATCACTGCACTTTCATGTAATTTTATTGAAAATTAGGAGTAGATGAATTACGGCAGGAAGTTTGTTGAACTTGATTTTTGTTTCACTAAAATCATTTACGAAATACTGCTGTAAAAAGAATAATATTTCTCCTTAATTTTATTGTAAATTGAAATACAGAAACCTGCTAAAAACATTGCTCGTCTGTCTGTCAGAGTGCTGTATCTATCATAGTGTAGGGCATTTTCAGTTCAGTTTATTTCATTGTTTTAAAGTTGGTTTTAGTTGCTTGTATCTGCATTTATTACTTTTCAAAAAACATTTAAATTTTAAATTTTTTTTAAACTTATAAAACTAAATTTAATTCATTTGTTTTATAATATTGAAAATTTTGATTCGTTTAATACCTATTTAAAACTGCCATATTTTGATAAGTTTTGTTTTTAATAAACTTCAAAATTCTTAAATTTGAATTTAGTTTCTATTAACTTTATTCGTACCATTTTACTCACAATTAAATTTTCTACAAGTTTTCTTAAAAGATGTATTTCTTATTTCCAATTTAACGAAGTTATTTTACGCCAGACATAAAGTATTGTGTTTTTTCGACCACAATATTTTGATTTTTATCCTAGGTTTCTCGAAAACTACTAAAAATACAGTTACGGAATCTATTTATTATGGTTTTTTTTTTTTAATTTTCAGGCCAGATTTTATATAAAACCATTAAATTTACCCCTCAATGTGAATTTCAAGAATTACAGAATTACAGACTTAATTAATTAAGAAGACACACAGTCTTAATATTACCGAAATCGCAAAAATCAAGACAATTCTTTATCCAGGGAGCACTTGCTAAGGAAGCATTTCCGAATCTATTTTTATATAAAATTTCTTGTTTATTTTCCCCAGTAGAACATGATAGTGTAATTCTTCTTGAATCATTTCGTATATGATTAGTATGTATTTTTTCCACATTTTTCTTTTATAGTTACATTTTAATAGTTTAAACGAGATACGAACTGTTGAGATAAATTTTTACACAGTGAAATTATTTATTAACATTTAACCCTTAATTTAAGTAAATGTGATGTAGACATAACATGACTTTCTTGTACACCTAGTAAATTACATAGGTGTTTTTACAGTTGTATTTTTAATTACATATCTTTTTCATATTTTCTTTTGTTGAATTATTATTTATTGTAAAAATGTTGTTGCAATCAGAGGTTAATAATTTTTAATAAATCAACAAATATAAATTAAAAAAAAAAAAATTAAAAAAAAAAGGAAATGAAGTCGTATTCGAACTATGCCTTCCCTTTGTAAGATCAAAATACTTCATTAATAAAACTTTCATTTGTCTGTAACTCTGTAACCAATGAAAATAAGTACCACTTATAATATGTCATTAAACCTCTCAATGAGGGGTTATTACTGAAGTAAAGAGAACGTCTAAAATCCAAGCTTTTTTGGATATTTTTGGTTCTGTCAATTGCATTAAAGCCGGCCTCCGGGAGTGGTAGCGTCTCGGCTTTTCATCCGGAGGTCCCGGTTTCGAGTCCCGGTTAGGCATGGCATTTTTCACACACGCTACAATTCGTTCATCTCATCCTCTGAAGATATAACCTAACGGTGGTTCTGGAGGTTAAAAAAAAAAAATTGCATTCAAAAAGGGAAATTCACGACTAAATGTTATAACAGTCCTAAATAAAAAATTTCAACATTCTACAGCTAATCGTTTTTTAATTATGCGAGATACATACGTACGTACGTACATATGTGGCTCCAAAACTAGTCAGAATGGATTTAGGGATGGTCAAAATGGAGTTAAAATCTGAAAACCGAAATTTTTTGTGATCGCAATACTTCCTTTACTTCGTACAAAGAAATAAAAAGGTAGTTATGATTGATGTTATTAAATTATGTATTTAATAATGTACTAATGAATTGTAATCTGCATGATTGATCCGATTCTAAAAAAAACTGTGAAGAATGAAATACTGGATTGTGAAATTTCGACCTCTGTTGTCTACTGTCAATCAATGTAATTGAAAACACATTGATAATTTTTTCTATAGTAATTTATATCTAATTAATACTAAACATAATTATTATTTGTTATAGAAATCTTGAATCTTATAACAAAACGAAATTACTTATTTTATTATTATTATTTTTTTTTTTTTTTATTAAAAATGAACAGGTGTAATACTATATATGGAATTGATATATATTTTTTATCCTTTCTTTTTAAACAAAATAATATCCTGCTCTGGAAGATTATCTTTTCTTTCCTAAGTATGTTGCTAAAATTGTACAAAATGAAAAAAAGAGTTAACCTTGTTGTAAAGTATATTTATACTCTACTTGTCTAGATTAGACTAGTGGTAGTAGCGGTAAATTTTAGTGGTAGTAAATTTTTATTCTAATTGTTTATTAATGCTTCTGCAGTTGAAAACATCTTTTGAATATAATTTTTAGTTTGGATTTCTTCCAAATTTCTATTATTCTTTCTACTGCCAGATTTTCCTTTAATATTTTTTTACATTGATTAATTTAATTTTTTTTAAACATCTTTTAAATTTTATGAAAGCTTCATTAATTAAAGGTTTTGTAAGATTTATACGTTGTGTTATTCTATTTTATATTTTCAAATTTAGATTTGTAGTTTAATTTATGATAAATTTCTAACGTTTTTATTAATGAATGTAGCCCAAATATTGAATGATAGTATTACAAAATCAATATTTTATGAATAAAATAGTATTTTTTCTACGGTTATATTAAAACATTTGAATTACATGGTTGGAATCTGTATCATAATCAGGGCCATTATAAAACAGATTTTAATTTTGGTATAAGTGTTGAACCGCTCAATAGTCCAGTCTTTTCAACCACAGACTAATTAGAAAACTGGCATTGTTTGATATATCAGTTGTTGTTACTTCCTTATACGAAGTAAACAAAATATTGTGATCAGGTAAGAGTTTGCTTATCAGGAAAATAATTAAAAAAACACAGTCGGAAATAATGCTAAAAATTATACAATCTCGATGTGATCAGTCCAACACAATTATGTCACCTTAACATTCTACTTGGACCGTCCACCATTCCTTCGTGTTCGAATCCCCTTATTTAAAGTTATTTGAAATTAAAGGATATCTCAGAGAGGATCGATAATAATCAATCAACCAACATAAAAATAGCTCTCATCTTTTACTTTTAAATTAATTTTAATTTGTTAAAAATGTATTAAATTGTTTATATTTTGTTACAATAAGCGATATTTCTATGACGGCTTAAAAAATTTGTTCTTAATGTTTTTTTATGTAAATTTTTACTATACCCTACTTTACATGAGGAGATACAAACAAAGAAGAATGTTAGGCAGTCTTGAAGAAGATTTAAGATAGTGTAAAACATATTCAAAACACACTGTTTACTATCCAGTTGGTCTTACAGATAGAATCTAACACAGAGAGTTAGTGACATTATTTTTCACTTTATCACTATTTTTGTATACCAAGGAGTAGTTTATTAATGCAAGGCTATATATCTATATATTTAACTTTTATTTATATTTATTTTACTAATTTAATAATAATGATGGTTGTTTAATAGTCGAAATGCGTAATTCCAGATTTTGCTTTTTTAAACGGTTCTTTAATATTCTCTTTATTATAATAACTGTTAAACAATTCTCTTTCTCTCTATAAAGACTTTTTTGTTCAAATAATTTTTTTTATTTTTAATATTTAAAAATTATTTTTATCTTTTTTAATTTGCTTCGATTTGTTTATCAATGTTAACGTGTAGTAAAATAAAGAAGGAATATTAATTTACTTGAAAATGTTAAAACTTAACAATTTTACACTTGTTTAATTTTTATTTTATTATTTAAAAAAAAATCATGGTTTATATCTTCATTGTAAGGCAAAGAGAATTCATTCGTAATATAATTTTACTTTAATATAATTTTATTAAAAAATAGTGTAGTGTATTATTATTTCGATCTGTTTCGCAAAAAAAACAAAAAAAGGAAAAAACATATTGTTCAGCAGACCTTTTGTTGAATAATGCTGTGCATTGATGCCTGACCACGATATTGGGATTGAAAAAAAAAAAATAATAAGAAAATGTGAATCAGATTTATGTTGTCGGCGGAAGGACTTGTTAGTATGACAACAAATGAGACGCCTGGCGACGATCGTTAGTAGCACGTAGCACGCGATACAATTTGAATCGTTAATCATTAAGTTTTGTTTTAATAGGTATTCTACTGTTACCATTGAAACATGGAAAGAATTCAATTTGTTGGAACTCTTCTGTTAATGAGCATTCTATAAGTGTGTGAGTGTGTTTTTGTTTTTTTAAAACATCTCAAGTGATACAATCATCTCTTTGACCACTCACTCAATATATCCTTGTTAAAACGTTTTTTCTACTATCTCTTCTGCACACTACCTACATCTTACATTATTAGCCACTTGTATTTATTTTAGTAAATCCCTCTTGCCTTTCTGAATCAGCAACCCAGATGGACTTGTTTAGTTGCAGTCACATCTTTCTTATTTGCCTCTTAACTTGATCTTTACTGATAGTCTTACTTAAGTAAATTTGTTCTGTTTAGTCATGCACAAACATTCAAGGTTTTGCGGTTATATATTTTACTTTTAAATTTCTATTTTTATCTCTTATACCAAAGAGAAAATATATTTTAGAATTAACCATTTTTAAATTTTTTTATATATTTATTTCGTTATTGTATTTCCAACACTTATTTTTAGATTGAATTATGATAACTTCTTATTTCCGATATTCTTTTTCAAATTTTTAAAAGAACTTTTCGAATTAATGAAATCTTCAGAGTTCTTCCTTCTTTTTACAAAGAAACTTCAGAGGTAATTAGAACAACTTTATTCAATGAGTTACCATAAGCGTTATTTTTAATGTTGTTTTTCTTCAAAAGGAGTAGGAAACTCCTTAGTTATATATTAAAATAATGCATTCTATCTACGTTGTTATTTATACGTTTCCTTTGTTTATTTTGCCAAATTACATACTCTTTAAATGTGTTAAGATCTTGGTTTTGATATTAAATTTTGTAAAATTTTCTTATTCCTTGTTAATGAAACAATTAAAAGAAAAAATAAACTAAAAACTTAAAAATTAGATTCAAAATATAAACAGAGAAGAAGAGAATGAAGGATAATATGCAATACTCAGCCGGTGTAATTATACTACACCATTACTAAGACTACTATACAGTTACTAAGATCAAAATTTTGTAAAATTTTGTTTCGAAAAATTTGTACCTGTCCTTTTTCTAAGGGGCAACATAAAAATTTTACAAGTATCACATAAAAACTAAAAGTTTGAAATACTAAATTTATTTATTTTTGCGTGTTCGCTGTTTGATCAGGATATTGAGATAATACAAACTAAAAATTTCATATATATATAGTTTATTACTCAAAAAACATAGGAAATTAAAAAAATAACAATAATAATAACGATGATGAATATAAGACATATAAAATAGTTTGTTTGTTTGGTTTGCTGGCATTTCTCCCGCCACCACCCCATTCGGTCGCCCTAGAGCATAAGACCGAATGTTTGTGCCACGAAG
>JAAAKQ030222863.1:0-11425 GCA_010016005.3 Zanna intricata | reverse complement strand
GTAATTCCTTTCTGAGACAAAGGTATACATGTATTACAGGTTCATAACAATTTTTTTTTAATGATAATTGGACTTTACATGTAATCATAAATATAGTTTCGATGAAGGAGAAAAATATGTAAAGTTTTTAAATAAATGTCATAAACAACATTTTACAGGAATAATAAATGGTAACAACAAAATAAATAAATAAAATTTTAAAACGGCTTATTTATAACATTTTTTAAATTTACATCCATGATCTACGCGTTTTTTTTTAACGATATTTTGAGAATAATGTCTACCAAAATACCTTTATTAAAAAATATGAATTCATTTCTTGCTTAAGACAGATTTTAAATGTCAAATTCAATTTTAAGTATTATTAAGGTTTAATAAGTTTATTAAGGTTTTAATATTGTTTTACTTGAACATTTTTAAATAAATCATATTTTCGAAAAATACTTTTTAATATTTAAATACGTTCTTAGAATCACTAATCTCTATTAAAAAAAAACTAGGATAAAATTTTTTTATCACTTTATTTGTCAGTAAAATCCTAGAATATCTGGGTTTACTGTATGTCCTAATAAAATTTACCGATTCGGTACAAAATATAAATTGGAGCTAAATAACCACGTAAATTATTTAGCTATTAATCTTCTAGACAACTCGGCGTAAAGACCGAGTCCCTACCTCTGCAGTGGGGTTTATAGTTGACTATGTTGACTCTGGTTTCCCACCTCAGAGGTTAGAGGCAGGTGTGAGAAAAGATCCGAACCGGTGGGCTGAACTGTCGTGCCGGATATATTACTGTGATATGGAGGCCCACTACAGTGGTGTAGGAAAAGAGACCTTCTAGATAATAGTGAAGAAGTTAGAAGATTTAAATGACTTCACATGTTGGACTTTGGTGATGATGTGATTTGTGGAACTGCATCAACGTAGTTGTAATAAATTATATCATTATTTTCCATCCTTCAATTTTATTTATTATTCTTTCATTATTAATTATAATTTTATTTTCATTTTTTCTTTTGTTTATGAATTCTAACGACTATTTTTGTTTTATGTTGAACTACAAACGGCACTATTCTCTGACCTAACTTTATATATGTACTTACATTAAATGTTCTATGTAGAAATATTAGTATGTAATTTTTGAGGAGCTTCAATGGAAACCTCTTTGTATATGATTGTATGTGATCATATTTATTTATGGTTTCTGTAATAGGATAATCGATTGTAGATTTTACTTTAAGAGAATAGAAAACTTTATTTGTCAGCCCTTACGCAAATATCTTTCTACATTCTCAGAAATACTAAAGAAAATATTTAGAAATATTCATTAAAAAATCAAACAAGATGTATGATTTATTATTACTATTTAATGTAGTATTACGTACAGTCATATTGTAATTCATTGCAAACATTTCATCATAATGAAATGTTTCTCTAGAATAAGGAAAGCAATCTAATATTTTTCTTTCTATCATTTTTCTTATTGCGGTTGAACAATCCTTTAACAGTGCAAAATCTCTTTAAACGTGCAGTACCTCGTATTTCATCAGTATTTTGATAGAAAAGAACTCATTCCAACTTAACAGTTTAGATTTCATCACCAAGATTACATGCACTGTGTAGTCAAACCAAACTGCTTATAGTAGTATAGTATTGTAGAATAAAAGTAGGCGGCATAGACTACGTAGTCTACGTATCGTTGGCATAGATACCAGTTAAAATATTATCGATAATTGATATTTGAATATATTATGTAGTATATGCACTATAAAAAAGGGCAGAAAGGATTGCTCTATATCCGAATTCTGCTTCTAATTTTTAAAGACCACATTGTGTCTGAAATCGAGAGACTCAAAAGTAGCGATCATTTTGAAAGAAATTGGGAATTGGTGATAGAAATCTGGATTCTATTTTTCTTAGTCTTGAAAGTAGCTCCTTGTTGGATCCGGAGATCCAATGTTGGAAAAAAAAAAAAAAAAAAAAATAATCAAAGTATTTAAAAATATATATATATATAAATTATATTTTGCATATTTGAGGTAAAATAAATTAATCTGTTTTTCAAACTATTTTTTATTATTATTTATTTTAATTAATCATAAAATGATAACACATGAAAAAAAATTGATTTAGTTTAAAAATTAGATCTAGACAACATAAAAATAACTATTCTGCAAAGGTATGAATCAACTATTTATTATACTTAAATTTATAAAAGTAAAAATAAGTAAAGCAAAATTAATATGTAGCATTGTTTATATTTAAAAGATTTTTTTTGTTATCTTTCTTTTTAAATATGCATAAAAAACGGGAAATATTCACTGATCCTTAAATAATATATACTATATAGTGGTAAGATGAAAAAAGTGGAAAAATAAATGGATTAAAGCATCATTAAAATGTTAAACAATAGAAATAATAATAAAAGAAGTCAAGTGAAAGCACCACCCGCTTAAAAAAGAAAGAAAGAGAATAAAAGGCATGACGAAAGAACGAAGAAGGGAAAGATGCACTCAAGCGCATTGAAAGGCAAATAAACGTTAAATGAAGTGAAGCAACTAGAATCAGCATTGCTATCTGCATCGCTTAAAAGGACACAGCTCGTCCGTAAAATTAAAAAGATGAAATTTTAAAGAAGTGTATGTATAACAATATAAAAAATAGTTAACATTGATCTACATTCAAATAATTGCGATTCCAATCAATCTTGATAGATTTAACCTAAATAAACTAAACAGCTTCAAACATTTAACATCAACATCTGTCCATTATTGATTGCACAATAAAATATTTTCAACAAATGGAAATTTTTTTTTTATTGAAATATTTCCGTAAGACAAATCACAGAAAAAAAAATCAATTCTGTAGGTTGAGGAAGGTATGTTTAAATAAATTTGTATGAATAAAACTCCGATAGAAGTTTACCTTTTTTTACATGCATTTATATATATATATATATATATATATATATATATATATATATTATGTGGTTAGAAGCAGTTCTTTTTCATTTTTTTATTTTTCAACAGACTTTCAATTTTATTATTCTTTTTTTATACTCTATATTCAGTAATAATAAATACAATTTAATATATACTTTTTTAAATACATCGTAAAATATGAAAAAAATAATGAATATTTGATTTTGTGTAATAATTTGATTAAATTACACCATTAAACTAAAAAGAAAATAAATTAATATGAATACACTGGGAAAATTTTACTTACTCATATATTTTTAATGGAGAATAATGTGTTTCAGAAAAATGAAAGGTTATTTAGAAATACGTATTGTATACTCACGCAATTGGTTGTGGGCGTACAATATATACACCCACACTCACTCTTGTATACACACATTCAACATTGTATTAAAAATCATGAAACGTTATAAACTGAAGTTATGAAGTATATAACCAATGAAATTAGTAGTTTTATCTTCAGGCTGAACCTTATTTAAAAAATATGATTTTTACAAAAGAAAAATATCAATTTCCTAACAGAATTTTATACATATTGAATAAAATTACTTTTTTTTTTTTTTTTTTTTAGTACTATCTGTTCAGAAATCTAAACATGAAAAAGCCCTCTTCTGTTTTATAATTAAATCTTCCATTTTCCAAAACTTTAAAAACTTGAAATTTGATGTAATTATTCCTTAACAGTTTTTTAAGAAAAAAATAAGCAAATATTATCATGAATAACAATCCTTAAGGAATTAAATTATATAGGATCTGTAAACGAGGTCTGAAATCAAAATTTTATAAACTAGAAATTTGACGGCAAGTTTTCTAAACTACCGCTGAGAATGGGATTTTCTTGATTACACCTAAATGGTTGAAAAATAAGAGACGAAGCACATATTTTTTATCAAGGTTATCTCCAGTCGCGATTCAACTCTGAAATTTGTTAATGAATTGCAAAATACCTATCACCAGGTAAAATACCATTTTATCAATACTCTGATTATTGTTTACTGTCAACTAACTTCTTCCAGTCCTAGAAGGCTTAAACGGAAATAAATTTTCATCTTTAGTTTAATATTTTTGATAACTCGTGGTAAAAGCTTCAAATCAGGTATACAAGACAACTTCAACATCTATGAAGATAAATTTCGCATTTCTCGATTTAATTAAAACATTCTTAAAACATTTTTCGATCTTGAAAAAAATTTCTAAAAACAAATTTTTTCGTAAAATTTAAAAAAGTATTTATTTCGAAGAAAATGTTATTGGTAAATGAACATCAAATTTCATTAAAACACCTCAATCCGTTCTTAACGTACAAATTTTTATTGAAAAAATACAAAATGGAGGATAGAGGGAAAATAAAGCGATTTCGAGAATCAGTCCCTTAATTTTGGCCATTATTTCCTGGGTAGATAAATGTATATATGTCTGTGAAAAGCGGAAAAATTTTCAGGACATGTTAAAGAAGTGAAAATGAAGAAAATTATCGGTTCAAAAACTGGTCATTTTTGAGTTACAGCATATGGAAAATTTTGTTTATAATTTTTTTTTTTTACTTAGTAGAAATTAAAATTAGAATTCCTCCGTACGGAGAAACTGTTACTAAAAATCGCAAGTTAGAACTAAAACTAATCAGAAAACTAAAACTAATCAGAAAATTTGTTTGCAACCTAATTATTAACAGTCTATGGTAGTAGAAGATACAGTTAAAATTTCTGCTCGATTGATTCAAGCCATTTCTGAGATATCGCAATGACATAATACAATCATCTTACTAAATTTAAAGAACATTTTTAATAACAATATAATCAAAACCTGTAATTAACAAAAGAAAAAAATAATGAACCAAATACGTATTTCGATTATTACAATGATTATAAATATTTATAGAGGAATTATTACATAAAACAAATGTACATAAAATAATTAAATATTTACAGTAAAAAAACAAAAACTAAATAAACATTTTTATTATAAATAAGAATTCAGAAAATAATAGAAACAGAAAAATAATCTGAAATTTGAAAATAATACTGGATGGTGTACAGAAAATAATATAGAAGTTTTAGTTTGTTATAATTTTAAATGTGGTGTTGACATAACTCTAGAATCAAAAAGCAAAAAGAACAGTTTACTTACGCCGTACTTGGTCGTAAATCGATTCCATATCTTTCCCAGTGACAGTGCCACTAGTAAAATTGTCGACTCAAGAACATAAAGTCTTCTTTGATTTGCAGTTTGCTAAATGCGAACCTGCAGTTCAACGTGCATTCCGTAAAAAATTTTAATTTAAATTCTCCAATTAAAAATAACATTCGTCGATAGGATAGTCAGTTTGAAACGATCGGATGTTTGTGTGAAGAGAAGAGTACTGGACGAGCAAGTATTTCTGAAGGAAATGTGATGGGAGTCTATCTTGTACAATCCTAAAAAACCTGTAAGGAAACCCGGCCGTGAACTAGCAAAGACGTGACGAAAGTGTGGAATGTTTTAGGGAAACGCTTACATTTTATTCCATTCTGTTTACAGCTGTTGCTGGCATTTAAGCCTACCGATTACGCTGTGCGTGCAACTTCCCATAATTAAATATTTTCTGTCTAATATCTTGACGGCAAGTTTACGGGCCGTTTTATTTCACTGAATCAATTGTAATAGAAGTCGAGGAAATTCGAGCAATTTTATCAACTGCAGGATATATGAAAGAGCTTTATTTGGCAACAAGGTGGTGCCAGTTCTTATTGACATAACTGGATTCGGTTGAATGCCATTTTTCCCGACGTTTGATCGGTTGTCATGATCCGATGTAATTTTTTCTTTGAAATCTTATAAGAATCTTGTGTATGCATCTCCAATACGTACTTTTTTATAGTACATAAATAGATATTAGAAACTAAATTAAAGGCTTTAAGGCCAAAAAGTGAAATAAAATCACAATGAAATACATAATACATAAATAATCTAAATAAAATACTAAAAATATCATTTGAAATATTCCAAATGGAATAAATGACTGAAAGCTACGCAAATATGTCCTGAATACTCAGATATTTGAATATATAGAAATATTTGAATTACCCATTAGAAATTGTAAAAGATTAGATAACATTGTTTCATTGTTCCCTAAGTGTTTTTTCATATGTCAGCCCCTAGTTTAAACTTATGACGCAACACCGCATAACAAATAGAATCCACAAGGATGTGATAACAGATACTTGGCAGTTGTAGCGATCACATACAGGTTCGTTTGTTTGTGTCATCAGAAATCAGTGATTGAGTTTAGAGTGCTCTATTCGCAAACAGCAAGCAATATCCTCATCTCAACGGTTATTTCTGCAAAAGAAGCTCCACGGTGCCACAGTGTTTTTTAACTGGACGAAGTTTATTGTCGATGGTAGCATTCTATTCACTTTGCTATTCACCATGAATTATCTTCTTCAGAAAAGAGATAAGATCATTTGAAACAACGCGACTGATGAAAAAAGGCTGGAATCAAGACTCTTTTGCCACACTATCAGTACGCTCGTTGCCTGAAACACTCATTGCTGATACATACCGGATCTACCCGATTTGAGACACAGAATTAAAGCATGTGTCGCTTCCATTATTCCAGACATGCTAATTAAAGTATGGTACGATTTCTTCTGTCAGCTGGATGAATGCGGTGTGAAATTAGGTGCTCCTATCGAACATTGGTAGGGAAAACTGTAAGAGTTACTCTTTTATTTTATTTGTGACTCATCAATGAAGTTTAAAGTTGAAATATTAAATAATTTTAAAACCCCGAAATACGTGTTGTATACCTTGTACTTACAGTGCAAAAAGCCTTATGATTGTAAGGCTAAAAATATAGAGTTCAAAGAACCAGTATTATAAATTACATCTTGTAAAGTACTCCAAGAGTTACTCTTTCAGTTTATTTGGGATTCATGGTTCAGTTCATATTCAGTTTATTTGGGATTCTGTAAGTCAAAATTAAAGATTTATAAAAATCATGATTTTTTTCCTGTTCACTGTATATGCATTGCTTTAAAAATATTTTTTATTTTTTAGTTTTATATTTTTGTTTTTGACCATTTTTAAATTTATTTATCGTAATCAGTTTCTTTAAGAACGTTGATAGTTGCTTAATTTTCGAAATACGGATTTATTTATTTAACGGTTTATAAGCGTACTCCTAGTAATTTTATTTCGTTAATAATTTTGCATACTCCTATGTCGTTCTGTATCTCTTATCTCGTATCTCGTTCTGAGTTCATTTTCCTTTTCAAATATAAAATGTAATTGTTATACGTCTACTTTTAGATATTATTAATATTATTATTACATTCACAAAATGTGAAACTGAAAGGAAAATAAAGGATTCAGTTATAAATGACAGACGTAGATGCATGACCAATTAGAATATGAGTAATGGACGAAGATGTTGACAGGATTCAACTGAGATTGGACATCAGCCATCAAACGTGTCAATTGACTGTTGGTTGTAATATATGGACGAATGGTTAGATGGTTGGATGCTGGCTATGTCAACATATCCCCCAACTGTGCGTGCAATGTCCGTTTACATAAGTGCGGTCTAACGGTTGACAATATATATGCCATACCTATAAACCCAGGTGTATGAATGTGTGTGTGTCGATCCTTCTACACATGTTCAATTTACCGCTTAACATAGCATTGATCAAAACATTAATTATTGTTTGTGACATTGTTATACGTTCTAAAATAGCTTTAATTGGTGATGTTATTGTTGTCATCTCAAAGCTAACTTTATCTATACTATCACTATGACCATTATCATCATCATCATCATCATCACTCAAATCCATCGAAATATTTAAGTAGAATCGTATTTAAATTAAACGCAATCATTATCGATTAAACAACCGTGAAAAACCAAAAGCTTCATAGTATAGAGAATACAGCGCTGAATCTGTGATGTTCGTAGAACTATCCCATTTCAAGGTTAAATTAAAAAAAAAGAAGATAACGCTAACACAACCACATGGTGTAATAAATTCTTCTATCGCTGATGATGAAGTTTCCTTTAGAGTTTTGATGCATAAGGATTTTATCAGATAAAAATTTTAAGTAGAGAATTTAAACACAGCTTTTTTTTAAATAACAAAGCAGTATTCAAATCTTGAGGTATCCTATACACTATAAGTAAGTTTTTTCATTATATAATCAGTTAAATATTACTTCATCAGAAAGACAATTGACCAAACGTCTACTTTAATAATAAATAAAAGACCAATAATTTTGTTTATTATTTCGTTAAATTTCCCCGTGAAAAAAAACCTTAATAAATAATTAAATGAACTGTATTTTATATTGTATAATTCAATGCAATAATCCTTTAATTATAGAATTCTAAATAATCTCTTTTCTACAAACTGTTTCTGTAAGAAATCTCTCTCTTTGTTTGATTCAGGTCTCATTACCATATAATAAAGGTGTGACACGTGTTTTACAGAAATTTATCTTTGCTTTTCTCTTTAATATTCTATGAACAATGTGTACAGTTTTTCACGTGAAACACACACACACACACACATATATATATATATGTTCCTCAACTGAAAAAACTATATATATATAAACATCTGTACTCTTCCAAAGTAATAACAAAAAAGTTCATCTATAATACATAAAATAATAATTAAAAAGCAAACGTCACTGTAAGCAATTTTATAATTATTTTTGGCTGACGGTGATTGTGTAAATGTTGATTACGCCCATCTAGTTTTTTAATCTCGTAAACGGTTTTTGAGAATTTTCTTTGTATTTTATTTCAATAATCGTTCAGCAATGCTGATTATTTTTCTATTTACGTTTTGGAGCCATGTTTTTTAATAGGTTTACCGATCAATATTTAACATTTAATGAACCTTACCGAAATATAGTTTGTATAAAATGAAATGTTTAGAAAGATTCTTTGATAGGTAACTGAAAGCTTTTGAATATCAATATTTTTTCAATTTAATTAAAATTTCTAACTATAGTTTTTAGTTTTTCCTAGATTACGTGAATTTTTATTCGTAAAACCAAAAAAAAAAAGCAAGAAAAAGCTATGTAAAATAACATTAACATCTCACAGCAAAGGATACTAAAACAAATTATTTTTGTAGACGTGATAAATTAATATTTAAACGAAACCATAATTACTATAATTAACATTTCATACGCGATCAGATAATTTAATAACTGTAAGAAATATGACATATATGACGGATGAAGGTGATACGCTCCCTATGGAGCTCTCTGAATTTAAATTTTAAAAGCATAGCGGTAACTGCTTTTTCCATAAATCTAAGTTGTTGAGTATTTTCAGGACAAACGTTAAACATACATATAAAAGATTAAAATACGTTTAAAAATCTGATTAAAACTTACACACGCGCTGTTGTACACACAAACAATAATTAAAAACACATTTATGTTGAATACTATTACGGTTAATTACATTATTGCACGAATATTACAAATTACATAAAAAATATTAGAATTACATTTTATTATATAGTTTTAAATGTTACTCATTTGTTTTTTATGAATAACTTATCTCATAAGCTTGAAACATGTGAGTCGGAATATGGTAGTGAAAATTTGTAGCTTATGTAAAATGCCATACTTGACCGGGATTCGAATCCAGAACCTCCCGAATTAGACGATATGTTCGGAGTCGGAGGTCGGTGTTTTCTAAATGAAATTAAAAAGTATAAAATGAAGATAAGAAATTCATTCTTTGAGAAATTTTAGAAGTAAATGATTAAGATGGTTTAATAATCAGTAAGTTAACTCTGAAACACCATATCTTTTCTAATTTTTAGCGTATTTAGAGATATACTATTAAATTTAACTAATTCTGCTTAAAAATATAAAAAAAGTTTGAGTCGTGATTAAACACTAAAAAATATTGATAAATGAAAATATATGTTTAAAATATAACATGAAAGAATATATTAATAATAATTTTTGTTTGCTTCATTAAATGTTTATTCTTATAAATTATGAAATATTATTAAAGTAATATTATTTTGTAATTATTTTTAACTAAAAAGTAGATGGTTTTCTTTTCTAAAGAAAAATGTTTCTTAACTACTGCGACAGAGTGATCAAAATTTAAATTTTATCACTCTGTCCTTCTTTACATTCATTAAATAAACAAATATCCAGATATTTTAGAAAAAATCCAACTTTTAGAAAAATTTGTTTATAATATTAATGTATCATTCAACTAAACTTTGGATGTACATCAGAAAAATTAACCGAAGAAAAATTAAATGTTTTTGTAAAACAAGATGAAACTAACGAATTTATAAAGATGAAGGCGGGTAAGTAAATAGGCAGAAAGATTTTATATAATTTTAAATAAAGATTTTAAAGAAGCGGATATGATTAAAAAAAGGATGCAAAACTGATACAAATCTTCCTTATCTTTAACGCCTATTTCAAGAAAAGGAAAAATATCATAGATTCAGTTGTAAAAATAAATGGAAATAACAGGGTTCATCCTTAAGAAAAACTCGTTTAATCTAAATTTAAATGTTTAAAGCAGGCGTCTTGAATCTTTTTTTTCATCCTGGGCCAATATTTGTAACCGATACTGAAGCTTAGGCTGTAATCCAGTGCAAATAATATTTTAATAGAATTCCCTACTATTTATGTCACATTTATACGTCAATACTGTCACCTTAAGCCAAAAAGGTTCTTACCTAAGCAATGTTATTGTTTGGGTTATGAAAGATCCTCTCCATTGTGTTACTGCATTTTTTTTTTTACATAAACGAATTTAATTACGAGAAAAGACTTAAAAATTATTTCTTGTATAATATTTTGTAATTACAGTTTATAGTGTTTACTTAATACAATGGAATATTAATAGGTTTGTATGAAAAGGAAACTTAAGATACGTCCATTTGATATAGGAAAATTCTTAAATTGTTATATATTCACTTCATTCAGTTCTGTACCATTTACTAGTAGTTGTTTATTTTAAACTCTACAAATAATGAATAAAATTAAATAAAGCGAAAGACTGTTTCAGAGCTTTATATTTTAATTCTTTTATTTTATACATTTATTTTATATATTCGCTAGTATTTAATAAATACGATAAATTCGTATAAATAATGTTTTTTGGGTCTGCAGTCCATAAAACGTTTGAGGCAGGTAGTAGACTAAAGATCTACGATTTAAATAATTCTTTAATAATTTTCTTTCATGATAAAAACAATTATTTGAAAGACGTACATACAACAAGGTTTAGGGGTTTTATACGTTATCTATCTTTTAATAATTATTTAAAATAACTAATAGTATTAGAAATGATTTTAATTTCTAGCTGAGTAAATAATAAAATAGAAAATTTTATTAAACGCTGACACGCATACATCTACTCCCACAAATTTATTACAAAAGCACTTTTACGAGTACACAGTTCGTTTTTTTTT
>JAAAKQ030222852.1:0-11426 GCA_010016005.3 Zanna intricata | reverse complement strand
TGAACGTTAGAACTCTCGACTTCGAAATCAGCTGATTTGCGATGTCGCGTTAACCACTAGACCAACCCGGTGGGTTGATCTGTAAGTACCTAGGGTTAATCAGACAATAATTGTTAAATTTTTGGAAGCTCGGAAAACATTAAGTGTAAATAGATGATTTAATTAGTTAGTTTATAGATTTTCCTTATCAAAAATTTAATTAGATAATAAATTGATCATCTATGAAGGGCGTTGTACCTTATCCGAAGTGAATAGGCTGGACATAGCCTTTCCAAGAGACTTTTATTGTTGGATTATTTTATGTTTATGTGGTATGCCCGTAGAGTATAACCTATAATGATGGTTGGTGTGTGATTGGGGCAGGAAGCCGGATTGCTTCTCTGATATCTGATGAATTGTGAACAGGACAATTCCTATAAATGCTGGGTAAGCACATTGGTTATGATGATAATTTTTGCTAAGATAATTTCGTTAAGATAATTTGTGTTAGATAATTTTTGTTAAGATAAATTCTCATATAAAAGACATTTGCGGGGGAAAATTTGGTTGTAATCACTTGTCTTGAATATGACAACTGGTTAAATGCAATTCAAAATTTTATATGTGTTAATTAATTATTATGAAGAACACTGGTGAAGATTGAAAATAATTGCTATGATTTATGTTGTTTTTTCAATGATTGTAACTTTTTCGTGAGGCTTGAAAAAAACAAGTGACGATACAAAAATAAGTAACTATATAAAGATAAGAAACAATATAAAAGTACAGTATAAAAACAAGTGACAATATAAAGAAAAGAAACAATATAAACTAACAATATAAAAACAGTAACAATAAAAATCATAGTCATTGAGTTACAATTGTACAGTAACAATAAAATTAGTAAAAATTTTATTTAAGTTAATATATTTATTATCATTAAAAATATTATTATTTTTAGTTTTATTTTTTTGTTTCTTTATTTGTTTTGTTGATGTATTAAGTGTATAAATCCTGATTATGGTGATAATTATATGTTAAGATGTATAAATGTTGGTTATGGTGATAATTATATGTTAAGATAATTCTTCTGTATATAAGAAAACTGGTATGAACATTTGTTACCATTGTAGTCCAATATTAAATAGCCATGTATGGGAGAATGTTTTGGTAAATATTTGTTGACCCGTTCCATGCCCTGTTACAGCGACCAACAATAGCTTGGTATTTCAGTAGCTTCACTTGTGACTGCCAACGGCGCAAAGGTGTTTCTTAGGAGCTTCCCTCTGAAGTACACGGGATTAGCAACCATGAAGCTGGTTACACTTCTCAGTTTCGCTGTTTGTGGTGGTGGCGGTAGGAGGCACGACCATGATCTGTTTTTGCCAATGATGGGCGGAACGGTGATGGGGAGTGCCTGTCCCTTTTCCTGGTTGTGGAACCAGGTTTATGGTGGTGATCTTATCTCTGCCAAAGTCTTGTGGTCCTCAGGGTGTGTTTTAGTCACTTTGGCTCTCTGCTGGGTATTCAGAACCTGCAGGTAGAATATCTCAGGTTCTGAGATGTTGGTATCGTGTAGTATTGACTTCGCATCTGGACTAAATTTGTGGGAGGCAGCTGACTGAGGAACCCAGAGAGGATCTATGATATGGGACATGCCTAACCGTCTCTCCAGCTGCACCTTATGACATATTGACTGATGACTGGTAGTTTATGGATAATCTACTTCCACATCTTCCATGGCAGAATGTCCATGTAAAAACCCTCATCTTGGAGAACTTCTGTCTTTGCAGGTGAAGAGGAGGAAGAATGTTGAAATTTTGGACATAGAGAACAAGGCTCAAACAAAGTTTTGACTGAAAAGCAACATAGTGATATTAAAATATTTGATTATCAATAAAAGTGAAGGAGATTTTAGCAAAATAAGTCCTTTTCTGATAGCCCAGGAGATCACAAAAGCTGTTAGTGGACCGGTAAATGATGTAAGGAAGACTGCAGTATGAGTGTTAGAACTCATAAAAAAAAAGTTAAAAAAAATTCTTTTCCTCCTCTATAAAAATATACTAGTGAAATAGTCAGGAACTAGGTCTTGTCAAAAAGTGCATCTAAAAATTGACTTGTCAAAGATTATTGAAACCCTGAAAACAACATAACAAGGATGTAAAGGCCCTTGCTATTTTAAAAACATTCTACCATTTCTTACAAAATTTTGTCACAAACTATCACTTGTCATAAAAATTAAGACACGTTGAAAAATACTCAAACACAAGATAACAAGGGTGTAAAGGGCTCTTGCCATTTAACATTATGCAGATTGCTTCTAATGAGGTATTCAAAAAACTACAAAAACACTTGGCAAAACTACCATGTCCTGAAGAGAATAACCTCCATTCCTTAACCTGTTATACAAAATACACTTACACATGAATTCATATAATTCATGTATCTTTTACAGTTAATGTAGACATATATACATATACATCAAATTATTTTCCAACATAAAGGTACATACAAGCATTCACTAACGCACACCACACACCCCAAATTCACGTAAGTCTATTTTATTAGCAGGAGGAGAGAACATAATCCTATATTGTAATACTACTTATTTTTTTATTAACAAAAAATTAAATCAAAAGTAAAGCACTTCAAAGATTTTTGTAATAAAAAATATCACTAAAACATTTACTCATTTGAGACTTTTAAAGTTGACAAATATATTTTTAGCCTTAACAATTTATTTGTTACTTTTTTACCTTCTAATAAATAAAATTAAAAAACAGATTAATTGTATTAAGAAGTTTTCATTAATAGGTAATTCACATAGCCTCTTGTTACATTAGTTCAACATTATATCATTGAATCACAGACTTTAATTAATAACACAATCTAATCATATTAATTTATCCATTACTACACTGTAATGTTAATAGTTTCTCTGTTAGTGATGGTTAATGTGTCCTATTCACTTCTGTGTGCTGAAAATGAGTAAAGAATAACTTAAACAACTACAATAATACAATTAGATATAACACATAAATCTCAACTGGTAACTTAGCAGTATGCGAGAGTATGCAATCAGCATTAGGGGCATCAGGGTCAGCACGTCGAGGTCTGTGAAATACCTTGGCGTGTGGTTTGACTGCTCCAGCCTTTCCAATCACCATCTTGAAGAGGCCACCAACAAAGCAGAGCAGACTCTGGACGCTCCGTCAAGGTTGATGAGCAATCAACGTAGTTGAGTAAGAGACAGGTTATCCTATCGGTTGCCATCTCAGCCCTGTTATACGCGGTGTCGGTGTGGGCTGATGGGCTGACGTGCGCAAAGAATGAATGGAAGCTGTCCTTGCTACAACGAAGGGCAGCAATAAAGGTCACTTCGGCGTATCGCACAGTATCATGAGAATTGGTGGAGATAATCGCCGGTGTTCCACCAATACGACTGCGAGCCAATCAGCTGCAGAGAATATATGAAGGTATGGTCAAAGCAGAAGCGAAGGAGATCATGACGAAAGAATGGTAAGACTGCTGGACAGCCCCCAACCAAAGGCCCATGGATGAAACGGTTAATTCCTAGAATTGATAAGTGGGTCCGGAGAGGCTTTGGGGAGGTAGTAGCCTACCTCCCCAAAGCCTCGCCAGACCCTTTATATCATATTATAACCTTTATATCATATTAATTAACAAACAAAGATTGGGAATCCAATTCTCAAGCAAAAGATAAGCAAACCATCTTTGTGCCTCAATGCAACCAAAAGTAGTTTAAATAGCCTATAGTAACCAATAATGTATTTATAAATATATATATCTATGTAACCAATTATATGTTGTAAATATATGTATGTGAGTATGTTTGTGTTATATGTATTTGTATTTGTATGTCGAATAATAGTCTGTATTACTATTAATAGTCTGTATTGTTGTATGGGAGCAATATGAAAGTGAAAATACAATTACATTAATATAAGTATACATCATAGATTATACATTAATACAATTTTAAGGAAAGTTCAATACACATACCAGTGTACAATGAGAGTAACAAACAAATAAGTTACATGATAATACAGAAACATATATAATAAATTTAATAGAATATTGTTATAGATATTATTATGATCTTGAAAAATATGTTAATACTTATTAAAATATGTATTTTAATTCAATCCTTTGAGAGTGGTAATAGATGTAGTTTATTATAAGTCTTTAGTAGACCTTTAGCAGTAATTACATCTGCCATCCTCGCTAGGTTGTCAGAACCAGAATAAAATGGATGACAATGCATGCTTCCTTTTCATGGGAGTGGAATCATCATTAGTGATCATAACTAAATCCCCAATGGCAAGATTATGGGAGGGCAAAAATGCTATTTATTTTGTCGCTCTAAATAATGGAGATAATCTGTAGAGCAACACTTTCAAATAGGTTGAATAATTTTTTGAAATAGTTGCCAGCATCCTAAATGATTGATTTTAATTTTCTGATAGTAGGGCTCAGGCAAGGATATAAGTGGAGATCCAAAAGAGAAAATTTTCTGGAGATAGAGACCCTGGATCTCTGTAATTCGTAGAAACAGAGAATATGGGATGGGAGTTATGGCAAGCCTCAATCAGTGTTAACCTTGTATATAATTCCTCAAAGTTAAGAATCTTTCGGCTGATAAAATGACAACGCATGTGATATTTAACACTTAATTGCACTTTCCCACAAGCCACTAAATGGGAAGATGCAGAAGAAATGAACGACCAGTTAATACCTTGTTTTGTTGAAAATGATTAAATGTTTGATTTTGAGTTGATATAAATTATAAAATATGTTTTTAGCAAAGCAAAAGTTAGTACCACTTTTCAGAAAAGTTTTGATTAGGAATATTTCTATGAAATATAAATCTTTTTAAGGATGCAATAAATGACTGTGAAGTCAAGTCGGAGACTAGTTCTAAAAGTATTGCATTGGTCACAATATATATAAGCAGTGCAATATAACCTTTAGTCAAAGCCTTGGATCTCTGCCTACATGGGATTATCATAAATGGACCATCATAATCCACTGCTCAAGCAGAGAATGGTTATGTGGCGGAACTACTATAAAAGCTGTCAGTTGACCAAGTTGTTGAGTTTTGAGTTCTTGCATTAAATTTAAAGCAAGTCAAACATTTGTTAATAATTGATGAAATGTTCTTTTGCCATTTAGTACCCAATACTTCTAATACAGTGAATGATGAGTTAACCAAGTACTAGCATGTAGAAGCCATAAATCTTTGGCCTTAATGATTAGTCTTGTGTATCCATAAACTATAGTGCAACCCAGTCAATACATCATAAGGTGCTGCTGAAGAGACGATTGGGCAGGTTCCAGATCATAGATACTTTCTGGGTTCCTCAGTCAGTCGTTTCCCACAAATTTAGTCCAGGCTGGGAAGTCATTACTGTCTGACTCACGATACCAACATCTCAAAGCCCGCAGGTAGAATACCTCATCCCTATGGATGAGGTACACACCCTGAGTAGCAGCACAAGTCTTTGGCAGAGGTAAGTCAATACCCTAAACCCGGCTCCACAACCAGGAAAAGGAACGGGTATTCTCCATCACCAGAGTATCGTTAAGAAGCCTTCTTCGTACCGTTTCGCATCGTAAAGCCTTCTTCGGCATTCATACGTATTCGGGAACATGAGGAGGGTTTTTTGTATTTGGCAGGACAGATGGACGAGACGGCAAATGGGCGGTGTATGTATGGTCTCTTTCCAGATGTAAGGGTGTTGAAAGACGCCTCGTGGATCTTCCGGAACTGGCATGGGACTCAGTTCCTTTTGGTGCATGGCGCGTTTCTGAACAAGTTGGCTCAATTTGGCAAGAATGACTCGGGCAGTGTCCTCAATTCTTGGTATCAGAAAATGTATCAGAACACGGGCTGTACGCCTGCTGAAAATATGAGTTTACGGGTGCAGAGATGGACAGGGAGAATGAGGGTATTGGTTATCTTTATCTGCATGCTAATTGGAAAGTTAGAGATGAGTGACGCGTTGTAAGATTATTAAGGTTTTTGGGGTATGAAAGAATTGTAAAGAGTGTTTAGTGTAGAATAAATAGCCTGGGTGACTCGGGACCCGTTTGGGTGCTTTCCCATCAGAGTAGACGAATTCGGCAGTTTTGTCTAGTTGTTTGTTATGTTCGTGGTTTGATTGATAATTTCGGTTGCTTTAATATAGAAAGTCAGAACTGCAAATTGTTTCGAACAATTTTTGAGGGTATGAGATTAACAATGTTTTTTTTTTTTATAATTCAATTTGTATATTTTTACTTTTATTTGTTATCTGTTTTTTGATTCGGTTTAGGCGAGTTTGAAAAATATCTTTTGTTCATGGGGTTTATCACCCATGGAAATGTCTTTCGAGGCATTTACATCGATACCATCCTGATAGAGGCCGTACTGATAACTGAAATATTTAATCAGGTATTGAGGGTCTGGAAGATGACCTCTCTAAAGCCCATTAGAGCTAGTAACGGTGGGGGTGTATGGCGACCAAGATCGTCACAAGGTGAGTGTCTTCTCCTATACGATCAGGATATATGTATGTTTGTAAGACATTTAAAAATTAATTATATGCATTAATCACTTTGTCAGAAAGACAACTAACGATTGTCTTTAATGTTTTTTTAAATCACTTTTATGCTTCTCGAAATACATTCATTACTTCACCATTAGCATTTGAAACTTTACCTTGAAACTTTAAGTTTAATTAAAAAAAGAAAAACAAAAAAAAAATTAAAACATCTCCGAAAGTTTCAGAATTCGTTGTTTTTCATTAAACTTTCTTTCCCACTGCTTGTTAGCCTTTTGCAGTGATTATAAATAACTGTGAATAATGATAAAGCACTTTCACATAGCGTAAATTCAGAAAATAAAATTACTGAATTTATTGTATGCTTTCAGTTTTTATATTCCAGCTGTGAAATAAGAATCTTTTACTTTTATATTTGCACATATATTTCATACATAGTCGTATACGCCGGGAAAGTAGAACTATTCAATAATTAATTTCTTAATTTATTTAGCATTTATTAAATTTTTAATTAAATTTATAACATTTCATGATAAAAATAATGACCTTTATAATATCAGTTATTCAAAACAGATATCAGAAGTAAAACTACCATTTATATTTCCTGCCCGGTCAATACAACTTAATTTAACAGAATGTCATGACAAAGTGCAACATCATGTTCTGTTTATTTCATTATTCCAAGTGGACAACCCATCTGATGACAATGTTCAATTTCATTTGCATATGACTACAAATCAGCAGTTAACTCAATATAGAGTTCTATGACAAAATCCTATCACTTCTCCCTAATTTTTAATTACTTTAAATTTGTTTTAAATAGTTTTAAAAAAAAATCACGTTATTCAATTTTCTGTTCAAAAATCCCTATATATACCACAGAAATTCTGTCAGTGTTAAGCACATACTTATAGAACTGACTTATCTTGTTTTAATGAAACTCGGGTTTTATTTGGTTTGATCATAGACCTAAGCCAAACTTAGGCTGTGTACAATGTTATTAACAACTATCGATTAAATTTATTAATAATTAACATTTAATTGTTTGAGTGTATTAATTTAAGTTATTTCAGTATAGTAATTTTTTTATTTGCGGTTGAGATGAAATTCTCTGAAAATTATGCTGTCAATTATTTACAATAACTCAATTGTTTGTTAATTCCAAAATTACCGAAAAATATTTTAGCTAATACAACTATTCAAACCTTAAAAGTTCAGTTAAATTAGCGTGATATAAAAGAACAAAATGTTGACTGGGCACCATCTTAAAATATGTAAACGCCGTTAACAAAGTATTTTTTAATTTTATCTAAGAAAGTCAGTTGAAAAATTTGTAAAAAAATACTGTAATTATTTTTCCACCGAATCTTGAGATACACATTTTTCTTTAAAAACACGAAAAGATGTACAAAAAGAAAACGAAGGGAATTTTTTAGTAGAACATTTTTTCTTTATTCTCATACCTAAAATCCAAAAATAAATAGATAAGCACACTTTTTTTACTTCCTTGTAAGGGAAATATTATGATGGCGAAAAATTTCGGTTTTCAGATTTTGACGGAAATATTCTTTTTAACCATCCCTGAATCCATTATGACTAGTTTCGGCGTGATGTCTGTAAAGTATGTACGTATGTATCATCTCGCATAACTCAAAAAAGATAAGGAAGTTGAAATTTTGAATTCAGAATTGCTGTAATATCTAGTTATGCACCTTCCCTTTTGATTGGATTCGATTCACCAAAAGTGTCCAAAAGAGCCCAAAATCCAAAAATATTTGGATTTTGGACTTTTTCATACCTGCAATAATAAGTTCTCATTCAGAGCTTTTCAACGACACATCATAAATGGTTGTTATTTTCATTGGTTCCAGAGTTATAGCTTCCCTGGCGCGAGTGTTAGCGTCTCGGTCTTTCATCCGGAGGTCCCGAGTTTTAATCCCGGTCAGTCATGGCATTTTCACACACGCTACAAATTCATTTACCTCGTCCTCTGAAGATATACTTAACGGTGGTTCCGTTAAAAAAAAAGAAGTTTTTTTAACTTAAAGAAAAAGTTAGTAAGTACCTCAAGCCTCTTTATCAACAACAACAATATTTGGAGTACCTAAATTTAATTACCTAAATATTATTTTAATATTTTAATTACCTAAAATTTTAATTACCTAAAATATTTGAATCTTAAAAGGGGAAGGCACAACAGTTCAAATCAGACTTCATTTATTCCTTGTTTTTTAACGTTTTTTTTAATTTAAATATATTGATTTATTAATAATTATTAACCTCTGATTGTAAAAAACGTTTTACGATAAATAATAATTCAATAACATAAGTTGTTAATGAAATAAAATTTTATGTACTTTTCATTTAAAAAAATGTGTATATGAAATTTAATAGGCGTACAATGTATTCTTGTGGTGTCCAAATCAGTTTTTTTAAATTATATTCCATAAATAAATTCTTTTATAAATTATTAGTTATTTTTAATGAGTTTTTTCTCTATAAATATGCATTTAGGATTAATTTACAAAAAATTAATCCTAACGTCACATAATTTTCCAAGGCCCAATAAATTTTCTTAGCTGAAGAATCCTGCCGGTCCAAGTTGGATCCATAGTTTATCCACATCATTGAGATTTTATTGATTCAATAGTAGAAGTTTCAAAAAAGATAGTAAGAAAATTAAAATTTTCTGAGATTTAATGTAATTGTGGGAAATAATAATAAAAATCTTTACTATTGAAAGGTTTACATTAGCAAATGATCCTGATGTCTTTGAGATTATGCTTCTTTGGAAAAAGATATAGATTAAAAATAAAGTTTAAAATATCTCCTCCAAATATTGTTGTTGTTGATAAAGAGGCTTGAGGTACTTACTAACTTTTTCTTTAAGTTAAAAAAACTTATTTTTTTTTAACGGAACCACCGTTAAGTATACCTTCAGAGGATGAGGTAAATGAATTTGTAGCGTGTGTGAAAATGCCATGACTGACTGGGATTAAAACTCGGGACCTCCGGATGAAAGGCCGAGATGCTAACACTCGCGCCAGGGAAGCTGACAAGGAGATACTTACTGGGCCGGCAATACGGCTCAAATGTTTAATATCATTACTGGCCACTAAGACACAGAACGTTTTGAAAAGAAGAAATTGAACATCTTAATCTTTCAATTTTTAATTAAAAGAAACTTCAGACTCTTGGATAACTAAATTTATCTATAAAAAGAGGAATACCCATATTACGAATAATATAAAATAAAAGAGGTAAAGCACACTAGCACTGAGAAGGCTCTAATACTGAAGTTCTGAACTTCCTCTTCTATTTGTTTTAAAGTTGGTCTGAAGGTAAAATACATATTAACAAAGATAGGTTCGAATATTGCAAAATTCCATCTTTTATTAATTTAGGGGGCCAAGGGTAAAGACATCACTAGGTACTTAAACCTCTTCTTTTCCTATATAGTATTTTTTCTGAGACTATTCTAATGTTTAGATTTGTTCGGTAATAAATCGGGAGGGGGTGGCAGTCTGAGAGGATGCGCTTTAGATCTCAAAAAATCAGATTCAGAAGTTTGGTGAATGTGTAATAAATGATTTTATCACAAACTCTTACTTTTTCTTTATGTATGAATAATCATATTATCATGAAGGGAATACTAAACGGACTAAATTGGAGTAGGAATATATGGGGTTAATGTTACTATCCAACCTGTGACAATCGGAAGGAGTAAAGTATAAAACAATATTAAAATTAAACAAATATTAATAAAAGTATAAAACAAATAGTGTCTTATGAAATGCAAATTTTGACTGTTTATTCAATGGATATTAAACATTTTGGTTATTTTTCTCTAAGTGAGGATCTGTCAGGCTGATAGCAGTTATAAAATCTTTTCTGAAGTCTAGGAAGTAATTCTATTCTCATCTCTAAAAATAAAAGATTCTATAAATTTGTTTTTAACTTTACTCTCACGTTCTTTACAACAATATTTTTTGTCTATTTTTCTCTAAATTTGGGCAATTTTGATGGAATTACTTTGCAACTTTTATAAGAAATTAATTAATAAGTTGAAGATTTACATTATTTTGAAATTTTAATTTGCAGAAATTTCCGAAAATATTTTTTTAACAAATAACATTGTTATAGGGTTGTATGATATCTTGAAACAGAATATACGTACATTAGGAAGTACTGAATATTTTCTAGTTGTTTAAATTTTTATTGCTAAAGTAAATCTTTATAGAGTCTATTTATTTTAATGATCAATTACAAAGTTAAATTATAAATTAATACACAATTAAATTATCTTAAAATAATTTTTTTTTTTTTATATTTATTGTTGATATCAGCATTTAATTTAAGCTTTATGAAATGCCGGAAGAATTGAGTACTTATTGATTTTTTGAAAATCTTTTTACAAGTTTTATTATTTTTAAATACTATAAATACGGCATAAGACTAACTGAAAAATTTAACATTATAAAAGTATTTAAAAAAAATAATAAAATAATGAACTAAGAGCCTCTGCTTACAATTTTAGAACATTTCTAATTAAAGTAAATGAAGAATAATTATTCACATAAGTGTGTATGTAAAAAAACTTACGTCCATGTAAAATCACTTTCTGCATTCGCTCTTTTCAGACCGATCCAAACATAAGTGGTTACATCCAGTTCTTTAAGGTAAGCTCTTGCTGCATCATATTGTGCACTTGAATCAACTGTAACAGAGAAATTAAAAAATAAATAAATAAAAAATTAATTAATTATTAACATATTACTAATTCACATTAAACTATCTCGCTGCATGTAGGAACCACCATTAAGGTATATCTTCAGAGGATGAGATGAATGAATTGTAGCGTGTGTGAAAAATGCCATGCCTGAC
>JAAAKQ030222819.1:0-11426 GCA_010016005.3 Zanna intricata | reverse complement strand
TCCTGTAAATGTTAGCAATTGTTCTTCTATCTCTATACTTGAACCCTACATTTTTTAAAATGCTGAACATTTTATTCCAGTCTACGTTATCAAAGGCCTTTTCTAAATCTATAAATGTCATGTATGTTGGTTTTTTTTCTTTAAACTTCCTTTTACTATTAATCTGATTGCTATATTTGCTTCTCTTGTTCCTATACTTTTCCTAAAAACTAAATTGGTCTTCTCCTAACACTTCTTCCACTCTCCTTTCAATTCTTCTGTACAGAATTCTAGTTAAGATTTTTGCACATGAGTAGTTAAGCTAATTCTTCTCATTTATCTGCTCCTGCTTTCTTTGGAATCATGACAATAAAAAAAATCATGACTTCATTCTTCATGATGTCATTCTGAAAAATCATTCTTTGAAATCATGACTTCTTTTTGAAGTCTGACAGTACTTTCCCTTTTTTCATAAATATTACACATTAATTTGTATAATCATTTTTTTTTTTTTTTAAGGCATATCTTCAGAGGATGAGATGAATGAATTGTAGCGTGTGTGAAAAATGCCATGCCTGACTGGGATTTCAACCCGGGACCTCCGGATGAAAGGCTAAGACGCTACCACTCAGCCACGGAGGCCGGCTAATTTGTATAATCTATCTATCGCTTCTTCACCTGCACTGCGCAGTAATTCTGCTGATATCCTATCTATCCCAGGAGTGTTTCTGCCATTCAGATCTTTAACACTCTATTAAATTCAGAACTCAGTTCTTCCGTATAATTCTTCAATATATTCCACCCACCTATCGACTTTTTCTTTTGTATTATAAATCAGTATACCATCTTTATTTAACACATTATTGGATTTTAATTTATGTACCACAAAATTCTCCTTTACGTTCCGGTATGCTCTGTCTATTTTACCAGTGATCATTTCTCTTTCCACTTCTAAACACTTTTTTTTAATCCACTCTTCTTTCACTACGGTTTATGGTATTTCCTAACTATCGATAGTTCTGTTTACCTTCTTCACCACTAGCATTCTTATACTTTTTACATTGATCTATCAGCTGAAATATATCCTCTGAAATCCAAGGTTTTCTACCAGTTCTCTTTGTTCCGCCTAAAAAATTTGCTTCTGCTGCTTTAAGAATTTTCTTTTTAACATTCTCCCATTCTTCTATATTTTTCTATGTTATCGTTTTTATTCAGACCTTTTATGATGTCCTCCTCAAAATTCTTTTTTACTCCTCTTTCTCAAGCTTCTCAATATATCTGACGATTCCAACAATACATCTGGCGCCTTTTCTTCAGGTTTCTAAACCCCAATCTACATTTTATTATCACTAAATTATGGTTGCTATCAATGTCTGCTTCAGGATATGCTTTACAATCGAAGAGTTGATTTCTCAATCTTTATTTAACCATGATGTAATCTATCTGATACCTTGCAGTATCACCAGGTTTTTTCCATGTGTATATTCTTCTATTATGATTTTTAAAATGAGTGTTGGCAATTACTAAATTATACTTCGTGCAAAACTCAGTAGTCGGTTGCCTCTTTCATTCCTTTTGCCCAGCCCATATTCACCCACAATGTTTCCTTCCTTGCTTTTTCTGATGCTTGCATTTCAATCTTCAAGTATTATTAAATTTTCATCCCCCTTTATGGGTTTAATTGCTTTTCAATTTCTTTGTATACACACTCCAGCTCATCATCATCATCATGGGCACTTGTAGGCATATAGACTTAATAATCGTTGTCAACTTAGGTTTTGATTTTGTCCTTTTTACAATGACTCTATCGCTAAGCTGTTTGAAATACTCTGCTCTCATCCCTATTTTCTTGTTCATTATGAAACCTACTCTGCCTGCCCTTTATTTGCTGCAGAGTTAATTATTCTAAAATCATTTAACCAAAAGTCGTTTTCCTCTTCCCGTCGAACCCTGCTAATTCCTATTACATCTACATTTAACCTATCCATTTCCCTCTTTAAATTTTCTAACCTACCAACCTTTTTTAGACTTCCAACATTCCACACTCTTTAGACTTTTAACACTCCACATACTAGACTTCTAACTTTTATACAGAATGTTATTTTTTAATTTTCTTGTGACCCCTTCCTTAGTAGTCCCCACCCGGAGATCTGAACGGGGGACTAATTTACCTCTGGAATTTTTTATCTAGGAAGGCGCCTCCATCTTTGTTTTTGAAAATACAGAGAGCCAAATTTTCTTGGAAAAATAATACAGTTGTAGTTTTCCACTGCTTTCAGCTGTGCAGTACTCAAAAGACTGAGTGATGTTGCTGTGGCCGTTTAAGTCCTCCTGATCTATGCCCTTAACAACTACTGAAAGAGCTGCTACCCTCTTTCCGAAATCATTCCTTAGTCTGACTCTCAACAGATACCTCTCCAACATGGTTGCACCTTCGGTCCAGCTACTCAGTATCACTGAGCATGCAATCCCCATCACTATCGGCAAGGTCTCATGATTCATAGAGAGAGATACAGATATATAATATTTATATACATATAATACTCGTACATTTAACATCCATACTTTATATATATATATATATATATATATATACATATATATATAATTTATTACCTACATATATACATACACTCTCACATGCGCGCACCCATAATTACCCTAATGCCAACAATAACTTTAATAAAAACAATTAGAAATAGCAGTTGTGGCAGTAGTATTTTAGAATCATGTATTTTCATTTATTTGCCAAGTATTGGCTCATAGGAATTTTTGCCAAGATTTGTCATCAAGCCTGGATATCTACAAAACTGATAAGGTTGATCCGTATTTCTCAGATTACGGTGTAATTATTATGGCAGTTTTCATTGAAAAATCCAAGCAAATAATTAGAGTACTATTAATGGAATGAGGCTCACTGCTCACTTACAGAAGATGGATTATGAATTTGTGAATTTCTCAAATATACTAGTTTTAATATATACTTGTTATAATACTTTTATTATATCAATAAAAAATTGCACATAGCCTTGCATATTCTCTAATCAGTTTCCTGCTAACCAATGCAATTCTGTTTCATTGTGAAATTTGTTCTGAAAAAATTGAAGAAATGTATCTTTTTAAAGCTAACATGGATTTACACATGTGGTATGAGCAGTTTAAATAGCTGATCTATTAAATAATAGGCATATTTATTATATTCTATTAAATAATAATATAGATGAGAAATAACTTTTTCTCATCTTCATTACTCTGGGTATTTTTCAACAAGTGGTACTTTGATTATTGTCAATTTTTCAAATAATAAATATTTCAGTCAGAAATATTGTAACAAATACTTTATTGGTGAATTATTTAGGATTCAAATATATCTTGTCCTTCCTTCCACTTATATGATTTCTTTCTCATCAGTGCTATCTCTTCTTTGCTTTTTCAGTAATAAATATACATAGTAGTCCTGTCAGTACAACTTTGTGCCTCACCAACAGCTGTAGTCCTGCACCTTCTTCTGATTTCCTTAGGTACTCTGGAATGAACCATATGGTGATTAACTTTTTTCCATCTGATTCTGAAGTTTTTATTTCCTATCATCTAAATATTTCAAAACTATATTGCAATACTTAC
Organism: Zanna intricata; assembly: GCA_010016005.3. Classification (NCBI taxonomy): domain Eukaryota; kingdom Metazoa; phylum Arthropoda; class Insecta; order Hemiptera; family Fulgoridae; genus Zanna; species Zanna intricata. Next base: position 7,823 of record JAAAKQ030222819.1, on the reverse strand, counting down.
AAAAAGTTCCTAGTCAATATTATTTTATTTTTGGATGTTAATATGTTTCAATCACATATTCATAGTTTTTAATATTTAGAAACATTCTCTGTGTCCTTTGTAAAACATTTTTCTCTGATTCTGTGAAAATCTAGTCCTAAATATGTCTTACCATGTTCTACTTTCTACAAAGTATTACCTTTTTTCTCATTTCGTGTATGTAACATGCTTCTGTTATTCTTCTAGTTGATATCACTTTAATAAAGCGAAAATTACATTTGGATATTATTATTGAGTACTTCTACATAGAGTTTCTTTAACTAATAATTTAAAATCATCCATATAACAACTATAACAGACTGTGATATAAATTCATCTCTGTGGAGTTAGTATCCTACTATGGCTGTACATACATAAATTAAGTTTCATGAGCATAATTGGTTGATGCACTATAGTTAATTCTGCTTGCCTCTGGGTGTTTAAGTGTTGGTGAATGGATATGGTGAAAATGTATATGATGGGGAGGTGAATTATATGATGCAAGAGATTGATCTAATAACTACCATTCTAGTTTCCTTACTCTGATGTTAATTTGCTGGTTCAAGATTAATAAATTAAGACCTTAACAGTTTATACTTAAATATAATATTTAATGCTTCCATAACTCTAATACACTGTTAATAAAATATCTGATTTAATGGAATGTCATGTTGACTATATTAATTGAGTTAATACTGAACAATAAAGAAGTAATTACTTTGCTACGTTATTAATGTAAAATCTCAGCTGTTAACAAGCCTAACTGAATATTGATAATTTTATTTATTTTACAAAATAGTAAGAAGAACTATATAGCTTATATATTTATTTATCTTTACAAATAATAAGGAGAAAATCAAACATGAGTCTGAACAATAAGGCAATGTTCAGTTTGATCAGTTTCATGTGTGGTTTTTCAAGCATTGCCAAAATATAGTTGATTCACATATGCCTAAAATATCCTTTATTACATGCACAAAAACTACACTTACAAAACATAGACCGACTCCTTAAGAAACTCTAAACAAAGTCAAGTGCAGCCTAAGTAAAAGTAACTTGATTGCTGTAAAACAAGATGTAGGCTGTATGAAATGAACTAACAAAAAATGTAAATACATGTAATACTGAGCTCTAATTAACGATTTTATTATATATTTACTGAAAAAATACAATAATTTCAATGCAAAACCAAAGATAGTTAATCTTTTGAAAATACAATATCTAGATGATTATTATTATTAACTAAGTTAAAATGAATTAAGATTTTATTGAAACTGTAAAAGGGACACACCAAAAATAAAGCTTAGTGCTAAATAACTAGTCAATAATTAACTATTAACCAATTTCATTTGTAGGTTTATCCCAAAATTATTAAGAAAAAGTACCTGATTTTGTACTTGATAGATCATTCAAAAACCATATCATTTCAAATAGGCATTAGATCCATTTGATATTGCTACACATGCAATCTTCATTATATGCTAACAAAATATAGTGTAATTGAGACATTGATTAAGGGAACCGCTAGGTAAAAACTTTTTAAAAATCAATTTTTTTTTGTGGATTATTATGCAGTAGCTTTAGCTCTTTAAAATAGTGTATAAAATGTGATATTTTGCATGTGACAAAAATAATATTTTCTGCATGCATATTTTTAGAAAAATTCCAATTCCAGTTTGTACAGCTAGTTCTAGCAGTAAATAATTTTTAGGGGAATTTTCTTTATTTCTGATATTTTTGTAATCTCGACCTTTTTTTTTTTTTTTTTTTTTTTAACCTCCGGAACCACAATTAAGTATTACATCAGAGGATGGAGATGACTGATGTGTAGCGTGTGTGAAAATGACATGCGGGATTCGAACCCGGGACCTCCGGAATGAAAGGCCGAGACGCTAACACTCGCGCCACGGAGGCCGGCTTTGTAATCTCGACCTGGCTAACCTGAACTCTACAAAGAGTTCAGGTTATTTATTTATAACAGCTGATTATCTAATGTTTTGTCTTGGGCTTTGTTTATTGGTTGGCTTTTCATAGAGTAAGCTGTGGAGTTGGTTGATTTTTACTAGGGTTTTGTGTATCTATAGTTAAAAAACACTGAGTTTTTAAAAAAAGAAAGTTCCATGGAAACAAATTTATGATTAGTTCTTCAAAACTATAGCCTATTTCTGATGCAGATCTTAATCTTCAAGAAAAAAGTTGTGATTGTGATAATTATTCACCATCATTTTTGATTATCAAAGTCAAGTAAGTGTTATAGTGAGGATTTTTCTCTGTTTGCTAAGATGCTCTAAGTATGGTGGTAATGATCCAGATTCTCTCAATCACCTTTTGCTTCAGGTCAGTGGTACTATTAGTGGTGCTTTCTCTCTCTCACACACACACTCTCTCTTGCTCTCTCTCTGTCTTTATAAGTGACATAACTGTCATTCCTATAATGAAGTTTGATAAATAAAAGTCATGTGCCTCTAGTTACCATCCAATATATCTAACAAGTGCTTCATACAGATTGTGCCAGCAATTCATGAACTTGGATGAGTTGTTTACTTATTAGCATTAACTAGTATTCTTGGGAAAAGCAGTATGTTGATATTAATTTAATTATTATTTGAATTAACTACCCATTAGTAGTCAGTCCTCCCTCTATGAATCATGAGACCTTGCCAATGGTGAGGGGTCTTGCAAGCTCAGTGATACAGAGTAGCTGGACCGAAGGTGCAACCATGTCGGAGCGGTATCTGTTGAGAGTCAGATTAAGGAATGATTCCTGAAAGAGGGCAGCAGCTCTTCCCTTCTCTTCTCTTTTCTGAGAAGAGCTCAGCTTTTCTCTTCTTTTTCAGTAGTTGTTAAGGGCATAGGTCAGAAGGACTTAAATGCCATAGCAACATCACTCAATCTTTTGAGTACTGCACAGCTGAAAGCAATGGAAAACTACAGCTGTATTTTTTTCAAGAAAATGTGGCCCTCTGCATTTTCAAAAACAAGGATGGAGGTGCCTTCCTTGGTAAAAAATTCCGTAGGTAAACTAGTCCCCCATTCGGATCTCCGGGTGGAGACTACTAAGGAAGGGGTCACTAGAAAATTAAAAAAATAACATTCTACGAGTCGGAGCGTGTAATGTAAAACGTCTAAAAAAGGTTGGTAGGTTAGAAAATTTAAAGAGGGAAATGGATAGGTTAAATTTAAATATAATAGGAATTAGCGAGGTTAGATGGGAAGAGGAAGACGACTTTTGGTCAGGTGATTTTAGAATAATTAATAATTATTTCACTACTGAATAATTTTTAATTAAAATTTTTATTTAAATTGTCAACGGAATATATAAATAACTGATATCTTAATTACAATTTTTTTACAGAATATCACTGATATACAGTTCAGCTTGAGTCAATTTAACAGTATGAAGAAGAAATAGATTACGATTATTCCTCCAAATGTTTGTTTTTAATAGAAAATACTGAATATGTATTGGCAAAGATCTAATCTGGCTTGTAATAATATTGTATCATCCTTCGATTAATGTTAATATTTTTAAATATTGTATTACGGAGTTTATAACTAAATGAACGCATTTATACATTACCACAAGCCATAGTTAAGGAAGTAATGTTAAAAAGTTTTTTCTATTAGCGATTGATAGGTTTGTTTTTAAGTTTTACTGTTCCTAACAACCCGTAATCATTTGGGACTCTCGAGAAAGGGCTGCTGCTTACAAAAGTCGTAGTCTGATTTTCCAGCAAATGTTTTTACACTCAAGAAGAGTGCTATTTTCTGTTAGCGCATGTTTTCTTACCAAAATATATCTTGGTTCTCGGAATGATATAAATTATAATTTTAAAAATCTGTAATGAAGCTTGATTACCGGCCTCCGTGGCCGAGTAGTATCGTCTAGGCCTTTCATCCGGAGGTCCCGGGTTCGAATCCCGGTCAGGCATGGCATGTTATTTCACACACGCTACAATTCATTCATTTCATCCCTCTGAAAATATACTTAATTGTGGTTCCGGAGGTTAAACAAAAAAGAAAAAAAAAAATCATCTATGTTGGTATCATTGATTTGAAAAACATCTGCCTCAAAAAGCCGTTTGTATCTCGGTAATGGTGCGTGGGGCTTTAAAGTTGTAAAATGTGACTTCTCATTATTTTGAGTGTAAATTCTAAAGTAAATTTACATAAACTAAATAATTTTGTATTATGTGGGTCACAGAAAAACGTAGTATTGTAATATTTAAGTACAGCTTATTCAAAACTGATGGTCGGTGAATTAATTTTCCATGGCCTGTCTCAACCGTGATAAACGCATTCGCTCTTCAACTTGACCCAGAATAGGTTAGGCCTGGGCCTATGAAATGTGAAAGTTTTGAGAGATAAAAGGCTACGTAGTATATTATCACTAAAGTGAAAGTTAAAGAGAGAATTAAAATGAATCACAGTAGTTAGAAGAAAAAATATTAATTTACTTTTTATTTTTATGTACGATTTATTCTATATCTTAATGCCTTGTGAATGTTGATTTGTTGTGAGTTTTGATGGCTTAACTTATATTGTTTTTAATCGTTAGAAGAAAATATTATTCAATTTCCGTATCTTATTGGTTGTAAATTTCTAGCCATGGCATTACAGACGAGAGAATACGATTTAGAATTCATTCTAAAATCTCTTTTTGCTGGAGGTAAGTGTTTTATTAAAATTTTTGTTGTATAAGGGTACGAAATTAATAATGGGAATTTTCATTTTCAATAATGAAAAAAATTATTTATTACTGTTATAATACTAATTTGTATTTTGGTTTCAAAATAAAGTTGATTTGGTACGTTTATTGTTCAACTGAACCTAGCTTAAATTCATAGCAATGATTTAGTGATTTTCATTGTTTCATGCTACACAATAAAAGAAATTGTTTATAGAGGGTCTACCTGTTCCTGACAGTATAAATTATTACTTATGTAGTAACTTGTAAATATCACCCTTATAATTCTTGCGAATTCTGAACTGTGAAAACCAAGCATTATTGTTAAGAACTTTGTTTCCAACAATGCAAATATGGCAATGCTTGGCATAATACTTGTGGACATGAGAGGTAAAAGATCTACCAGACATTTTCAGTTGATGTATTCAGCATAAAATTAAATTATTCTTTTAAAAATTCCTTGATAATAGTACAAAATTTTCAGTCGTTTCTCTTATGCGCCTTGCAATATGTTTTTAATTATTTGTCTGAATTCATATAAAATTATAATGTAATATAATTTAAATCATCATATTAAATGATTAAATAATTTTGTAAAACTTATTTTTGTTAGTCTTTATAGCTTACAGATACAATAGCAATCTGGTAATGTCTATGAAATTATAATTTCTTCTTCTGTACACAAAAATTAATGTATGAATAATGTTACATTATTTGAACTATTCTTTGGGTTAATTTTAGTTATAAAATGTATTAAATGTGCCGAGTTAAACATGTAGCATAATTTTTTAAAAAGTACTTTATAGGTTACTTTCACTGTATGGCAGTGTGGTTTTTGGATGACCTAATTATAATATAAGTAAAAGTTTGCATTTTGTTAATATTCTAAAAGTTTTGCTGCTTTACTATAAACTCCCAATGTCAGAAAAAATGTGCTAATCTTGTGTTCCAAATTCGGTGATCATATGAAAAAAAAAACCAATTTATGAATAACGTATAAATAAAGAGTGGTGAGGGCAAATAACAAAAGACCCAGTTTTTTTGGCCTCCTGTTAGGAGTATCTTATTTGCAGTTTAAAACAAGAAACTGATGTTTTTTTTTTTTTTCTATGAAAGTGAACTTAGAACTACATTTGCAGAACATATTCATTTTACAATTTATTAAAAGAACTGTAATAACAACATTGTTCTAACTAAAAACCAAGACTAAAACTTGATGCTAAATCTTTTATTTTATAATGTGATTAATGACAATTTTCTTTTGTCTTTTTGTCATTTTCTTTTGTCTTTTGACAATGTTTTTTCTGTCCAAAGAAAAAAATGATATTAGAAAAAATGTATATAATTGTTTAAGCGATAATAAAAAAAATGAAATTATAATAAACAGAATAAAAATACAATTTATTGTAAAATAAAATATAGAATAATAATTATGATTATTTACTTTGAAGATAGATTTTGTAAATACAAAACAATCTGCAGCCATTTGAGAAAATGGATCGCTCATCAATTCAATCGCTGAATGTTTGTTTCATCATCATCGACCATTTCATTTTTCAGTTACACAATTATTTCAGGTGTTTTTAAGTTGAAGTTGTTGACATCTTCTTGCTCTTTCACTATTTATTTTTTTGCTGTGATTTTTCTTTCCTTTTTTTTTACTGGGGTAGGAATGAGTGTAAGCTTTTTGTAGAAAGCATGGTGGCATGTTGATATAAAGCTCAACAATTTTTGTATAGCTTTTCATTTTGTGTAATATGTAATGAACAATTTAGTGGTGTAATGTGGTTGCAGTTTAAATGAGAAGTGGTAAAACTGCAGGTCTTCCAGTCTGATGGATTTGAAAGCAGTTTCTGCATCTGAGGATTTAAAAATATTGTAAAATTATTCGCCTTAATGCCACTTAATAGATCTTGTGATCTGTTAAGTGGGTGATCTTGTAATCACCCTTCTTCATTACCTTTTCTAATGTTGTTTTTAAGCCCTTAATCAAGTAATCCATTGCATTTATGGAAACAAAATTCATTCGACTGAATCGATTGCATTTTTCCTATCCTCCGGCACAAAAATATAATTCACTTGTTTTTTTAAAACTTTTCCATAATTCTGATATCTTTGCATGGCTTGAATAAATATCAGCTTCAAAGATGTGTAATTAATTATTAATTATTTTGAGTGACTGAGAAAACACCCTACATAAAAAATTCCATTGTTTGTTCCTTGAGGGTGCCCTAAATGCCTTCAAATATTTTACTTGTTTGTGTTATACATTACAATTGATGAATTGTAATAGACATAACACTATTTTCTGGAATGTGGGAACTTTATCCAGCCATATTCTCCTTGTAACATGCATACAGGCATATAGCATAGCCTAAGCTACTACCCAAAGTATAAATTCCAAAATTAAATGCCCAAAGTCAATGTAAATAATAAACTTTGTTGTTAATGACAAGAGTGTGTTATTACACACTCTGATTTTGTTAAATCAAAGCAGACAGAAATTTCATGAGGTTCTCCTCAATCTTTGCCTGGGCTAACATTTCTCGAGCTCTTTTTGATTTTTTTAAATGTTGTTCTTTGAAAGTAACAGAAACGTCATATGTTGTGCTTTTTTAAAAGTTAACATCTTTTTCACCATTCTTTTATAATACTCTGATCAGAGATTGCATATATTGTGTGTGTCCTTTAGAGGAAAATGAAATGCTAGGTTGAAAGATGTGTTGAATATGTTACTATATTACCACCACTTAACTACCTCCATATTATTTTCTGTATATTCTTCACATTATAAATCAAACATTTTCTTCAGGGTAAGATTGGCTGCCAAATACCTCTTTTATATTAGCTTATGTGATGTGGAGAACATTTAATGTTGTTTTTTGGTCCCTTTTTTATTTCGCTGATTTTTTTTTTTTAGGATAGCAATAGCATATCATATCTCTTGAAGAAATACCAGAGGAAGACTTTTGATGTATTACAGAATTGAGTTGGCAGTTTGAAATTTTTAACAAGTTGCTTTTTGCTGGGTGTTTCCCAGTGTGTTGGAAGCGAGGTGTCTTGAAGATTCTGTACAAAGGAGGCAACAAGGATCCAACTGTTACTAGTTCCTATCGTC
>JAAAKQ030222786.1:0-11428 GCA_010016005.3 Zanna intricata | reverse complement strand
ACTAAGAAATAAAATAAAAAATACTACTTAAAACATACTTTTATGTCCAGAAATTAAAATGAACCTATCATTATTTCAGTCACTGTACATGATCAATGCTGTATTAAATTTTAAAAGATGGCTGGCTGGCAAATGTTGACTACATTTTGAGAATAATAAATAAATAAATAAAATAAACATTTAAAATGTTCATTGAATCTTTCTTTGAAAACTCATTCCCATTTGATTACTGTGCAGTCATAACAGTCAGTTTATACATTCCAGGAGTATTGGGTTTGTTTGGTACTTTTGTTTATAATTTTTTTTCTAATTGTTCTGAAGGCCATATGACTCTTAAATATGTGAGTCTTTGTATGTGTTAATATATTGTACTGTTTGTTTTGTCATCTTTATTTAATTTTTATAAGTGTGTGATTATATCAATTTTTATAAAACAGGTATTTTTGGTGTTAAATTTCACAAAGATTTCAGGCAAAACAATTGTGTTAAGTAATCTATAAATTATTCTTTTAAAAAAAGATAGTTTATGCGCGGTTAAATTAATTAGGATATAAATCAAGAGTGTATGACACTATTGACTTTCTGAATAATTTGAAAGCAGATTTTCATCAGTTGTTTTTTTTGAGATGCAGGGACAAAAAAATTTAATTGTCTATTATATTCAAATTCGTCTCTAAAGTTCAATTTGTCATGTATTTCGTTTCTATATGCTAATAAATGTTAATTTTGATTTTTCCATATATACCTGTTCCTACAAGATAATTTGTAAGGGTCGATTCTGCTGTTTCTTCATCTCATCTGTGGATGAGATTTACATTGCCTGTGTAAAGTAATATTTAATGTAATCGCTGCTGTTTAATTAGAATAAACAGTATTTTGTATATAGATGTTATGAATTTTGTTTTTAATCTCAATAGTTAACAAAACTGTCACTTTATTCGGAAAAAATATTTCTGTGTGGCTAATAAAACTACAACAAAATACTGATGTTTAGACGACAAGCTAACAAAACACACATTGACAAGTACTGTAATCCAAAAGAAGATAAACAAACTAAATTGTAACTGTAATAAATACTATCATGTAGACAAGAGAAACATTCACAGAAAGAAATTATACAGCAGAATCAATCTTTACTAGTCACATCAAAGAAACAGTACATATACAGATAACTATAACATACAAATTTAACGAGCAACATATAAATATCCATAACTTCAATATGATTCATGTGAAATTTACAATATACTAAATTTAATAGAAGTAACACACATCAAAAATATTATTATATAACTACACACACTAAAGATGTTCCCCATTTTTTGTTTTAAGAAATGTAATAGAAACAACAGTACTCGTGAAAGTGGGCTGAAAAAGTTGTATAATTAACTTTGAAAAGATCTTCTGATAGGATAATTAACATAAATTTTAAATCCATAACAATTTTTTATTTTTAAACCAACTGTAACAGATTTTCTATTCACAGACATCAAACTTTACTAACTGTGTTAATTAGGTTTAAATAACTCCTTAATTAGGTTTTAATATGTTTATGACTGCTATCATCTTAAGCACAAAAACATAACTTATGTTAAAATTGAGAATGATTATAATCGACTTACCTGATTGAAGCATCTGCATCGGCAATGGATGTTTGTTCATTAATCTTAAGTAAAAATTCATGATTAGATTTACTTATTTCAATTTCCATCAAAAAACCTTTATTTAAACTGCAACACTAGGGAAGCGTAAACATTAGCTGTAAAATTACGTCAATTAACATCTGCAATGAAGTCGCTTAAAATACAATGCAAACATTGTTCTCTATTTATTAAAATTCATTTTACTGTTAAAAACAAGGTGTAAAAATTTTAATGAATCAGAATTCAGGAGGTTTAACATTTACAAATAATATGTGACATCACAATTTTGTAATAACCAGTAACAAATAACAGTACTAGAATTTTATAACATGGTCCGTAAAAGATTCGAAAGAATTACTGTATCTTCGCGCACATATTAAAAAATCTATGGTTTGCGATTAATTTGACAATACAACTGATAATATTCAACTTAGAGAAATTATATAACAAATTGATTCCAAAGTGCAGGGTTAGCCTTATGATTTATGTTATTTACAAGTTACATTTTTTCAATCGTGTATTGTATTATATAATTTTTAAATTGGCGAATTTTCAACCTTTCTTCTGCAGTATTTGAAGTTAATTTATTAATAATACTTTCATTAAATATAAATAACAATAAACTTAAAATTGGCGAATTTTCAACCTTTCTTCTGCTGTTCATAATTCTTCTGCAGTATTTGAAGTTAATTTATTAATAATACTTTCATTAAATATAAATAACAATAAACTTAATTTTTCTCTGACATTATTTGCTACGGTGGATGTGTAATTATACAATTAAATAAACGTTTAATTCATAAACTTTATTACTTTTTATCTGATATTTTTATTAACTACTTTATTTTTATTCTATTCGGATCACTGCACTAGGTTAGAATTTTTAGAAAAATTTTGGAAGAAATTGTAGTGATATTTATTCCGTCACGTTTTCTAAACTGAGATATAAAAAAGTTGCTATTGTGGTTATGTTTTGCTGATATTGTTGTGTCATTTTTTGTTTTACTGAAAGAATGGCTATAATATTGCGTTCTTTCCCAGATATACTTAACAGATATCAGGAATGGGTTTGTGAAAATCCTCAGCTTGCTTCCGAGATAGAATCGTCTGTAAAGTGGATTTCATACTTAATTGCGGGTGAGGTTATATGACAACGGTTTTGTAAATGTTTTGATTTTTCTATCAAACAAATGCGAAATTGATGCTTTTGACAAATATCAGATTAACACTGTTCAAATAGTTATATTAATCTCTTCTGTCCGTTGTGAACCATTGTTATAAGTATCATTAATACACTGTTATGATAATATTTGTGCCTATATTTAGCATTTTATCAGCAGTAAATTTTCCAAAATAAAATACTTTGTGACTGGCATTAGAAGGCTTGGAGGAAACTTAAAGGAACTTAGCAAGAAAGTAGTAGTTGTTTCCTGTATAATTCTAATAGTAATACATATAATCAAATTTAATTCTTGTTCATTGTTACGCAGTTCGGTATTAAATGTTAATTCTTTTATTATGAAATTAGGCATTTTAAACTTGTTAGTTTATCAAATTTACCATGATAAATTTACCTTTTTACTTAATTTATGACCTAAATCATATGTATTTATTTTTTTTTAACCACCATTAAGGTATATCTTCAGAGAAAGAGATGAATGAATTGTAACATGTGTGAAAAATGCCATGCCTGACCGGGATTCGAACCCGGGACCTTCGGATGAAAGGCCGAGACGCTACCACTTGCGCCACAGAGAATGGCTTATTTATGATTATTAAAATTTGTGGTCTGATAGCACTAGGGATGTTAATTTAAAAAGTAATCTCTTACCAGTATTAGTTATTTAACAAAAATGGTTAATGGTGTTTTAAAATTGTGTTTTGTATTTTTAGCATCAGAGCCATTCAACCTGCTTATTTATAGTAATGTGAAATGCTGGTGCAGGGTATGTCATTTATCAAATACAAAATAGAATAATCCAACTTTTTTAACGATAAAATGAAGTACAGATTAATAAAGTATTAACCACTACTTACTATTGCATATCATATCTGTGTTATATTATTTTATTTTGTGTAGGTGATGCCATATAGGATTGAAGCAGTTTATATTGTGCTAAAGCAAATTCTTTAAATTAAAAGTTGTTGGATATAATATATATAATACATATTTACACTATATAAGTACTTTTCAATAAGATGCCCGCAGCTGATCTGTAATTAGTCAGTTAGTTGTTAGATGGCATCACTGAAAGGGGAAAATAAATAAGTTAAAATTATAATTAACTTTATATAATAAATAACTATAGTCTAACCACACGTAACCTATCCTCGTTTTGCTCACTAACCTTGACTGTTGAGCGTAGCTTAAGTTTGGTTAGATTATATATTATATTTTTTAAGATTATTTTATAGATTATATTTTTTAATTATTAATAAAATCACAAATTGTTTGATGCTTTAAAAGAGTATATAATCTGTGCTATTAAGTATTGAACTATTCTTAAAAAAAGAGGTAATTATGTAAACTTATAGTTACACCTTTGATTTTGATGAGATTTGAAGTATAGCTTATTTAGGAACTAAGTCATTTCTTACAAATTAAATTATTTGTCATAAAGTTTACCAGTGACACTGTCACTTGCAAGTTGCATAATACCTGCACTGAAAACTTTATTATTTTGCACTATGCACATGTAATATATGTCATTTGCTGACCATATAATTTGGTCTCAGTTAAATTTAATTCAGAAAAAGATAAGATTTGCGTGAGGTTAAATTGAGTAGAAGTCTTAAATGGTGACATCATCAGATAAATGACATAACAATAAGTTGCAGTTAAATTTATAATTAGACCAACCCAACCTTAACCTTGACTTAAACCTAACTAAACTCAATTAAATTTCTCTTAAACCAAGTTATTTACTCATAAATAATCTATATTACACATTTATTAACATCTGCATCTTAAGATTAACCTAACTTAATTTAGATTTAGGAGAATAATTTCATTCTTAACTTAATTAATTGAAACCAAATAGTTTTTTTTTTTTAAATAATATAAAGCAACATGGTGAATATTGCATATAAGTACTTGTAATATTAGTAGTGTTGAATTATGAAATTTTTTGTGAGAGTACTGTGTAAACTTATGAACCCAAACATGAAGATCGTTTACTTACTAGAAAATTAACAAAGTTAGATTATAGTAAACATCTCTGTTATTTATATACGGTCACATCCACAGATACAAACAGTTGGAAATAAAAATTTGACTGAAAATTGCATTAAAATAATAAAACTAATGCATATGCAACTTAAGGAATGATCAAAACGAAAACAAATGCATGGTAACAGCTGTCAAGAAGGATGTGAAACAAGATATATAGAATAGAGAACAAATATGCTACTAGCACTTCACTATTAAAGTAAAAATGGAACTAGACTCGCAGTTATAACTTGTAAAAAAACAGAATGAAACAAGTCATTTAATAATGAACTATTTTGTCTGAGGCAGTTTTCAGCAAAAAAGTGGATGATGAGTTATGTTGTCAAAAACTGGTAAGGGGTTAACTGATTTTTTCAGAGGTTTAGAGTGCTGATAGTGTTAGTGGACAAAAACAATCATGTTCTTCATGGTTGAACACGATTGAGAAATGATTCTTGCATTCCTTTTCTTTTCAAATTGTTGTTGATACATCTCAAATTATTATAAAGTTTTAACATTAATAAAATTGATTATTTTAATACATTTGCTGGAAAAATAGCATTTTCTTCTCTTTGGGGACAGAGTAATAAATATTTTGTTTATATCATTTCAGCCAGTGTTATAGCATTGCCATTGTGATAATTTTGAAAAATTTAATTACTTAAATTTTATTAGGCTACTACTAATAATATATCTGTCACAACAAATATATCTTGCGATTTTTTTTAATTTTAAAATTTAACAAATTTCAATTGTGTAATCATTTGGTATATATATATATATATATAATACACCAAATGATATATATATATATATATATACGTAATAATTGACTTACCCTCGTATATATATATATATATATATATATATATATATATATATACGAGGGTAAGTCAATTATTACGTATATATATATATATATATATCATTTGGTGTATTATATATATATATATATATACCAAATGATTACACAATTGAAATTTGTTAAATTTTAAAATTAAAAAAAATCGCAAGATATATTTGTTGTGACAGATATATTATTAGTAGTAGCCTAATAAAATTTAAGTAATTAAATTTTTCAAAATTATCACAATGGCAATGCTATAACACTGGCTGAAATGATATAAACAAAATATTTATTACTCTGTCCCCAAAGAGAAGAAAATGCTATTTTTCCAGCAAATGTATTAAAATAATCAATTTTATTAATGTTAAAACTTTATAATAATTTGAGATGTATCAACAACAATTTGAAAAGAAAAGGAATGCAAGAATCATTTCTCAATCGTGTTCAACCATGAAGAACATGATTGTTTTTGTCCACTAACACTATCAGCACTCTAAACCTCTGAAAAAATCAGTTAACCCCTTACCAGTTTTTGACAACATAACTCATCATCCACTTTTTTGCTGAAAACTGCCTCAGACAAAATAGTTCATTATTAAATGACTTGTTTCATTCTGTTTTTTTACAAGTTATAACTGCGAGTCTAGTTCCATTTTTACTTTAATAGTGAAGTGCTAGTAGCATATTTGTTCTCTATTCTATATATCTTGTTTCACATCCTTCTTGACAGCTGTTACCATGCATTTGTTTTCGTTTTGATCATTCCTTAAGTTGCATATGCATTAGTTTTATTATTTTAATGCAATTTTCAGTCAAATTTTTATTTCCAACTGTTTGTATCTGTGGATGTGACCGTATATAAATAACAGAGATGTTTACTATAATCTAACTTTGTTAATTTTCTAGTAAGTAAACGATCTTCATGTTTGGGTTCATAAGTTTACACAGTACTCTCACAAAAAATTTCATAATTCAACACTACTAATATTACAAGTACTTATATGCAATATTCACCATGTTGCTTTATATTATTTAAAAAAAAAAAACTATTTGGTTTCAATTAATTAAGTTAAGAATGAAATTATTCTCCTAAATCTAAATTAAGTTAGGTTAATCTTAAGATGCAGATGTTAATAAATGTGTAATATAGATTATTTATGAGTAAATAACTTGGTTTAAGAGAAATTTAATTGAGTTTAGTTAGGTTTAAGTCAAGGTTAAGGTTGGGTTGGTCTAATTATAAATTTAACTGCAACTTATTGTTATGTCATTTATCTGATGATGTCACCATTTAAGACTTCTACTCAATTTAACCTCACGCAAATCTTATCTTTTTCTGAATTAAATTTAACTGAGACCAAATTATATGGTCAGCAAATGACATATATTACATGTGCATAGTGCAAAATAATAAAGTTTTCAGTGCAGGTATTATGCAACTTGCAAGTGACAGTGTCACTGGTAAACTTTATGACAAATAATTTAATTTGTAAGAAATGACTTAGTTCCTAAATAAGCTATACTTCAAATCTCATCAAAATCAAAGGTGTAACTATAAGTTTACATAATTACCTCTTTTTTTAAGAATAGTTCAATACTTAATAGCACAGATTATATACTCTTTTAAAGCATCAAACAATTTGTGATTTTATTAATAATTAAAAAATATAATCTATAAAATAATCTTAAAAAATATAATATATAATCTAACCAAACTTAAGCTACGCTCAACAGTCAAGGTTAGTGAGCAAAACGAGGATAGGTTACGTGTGGTTAGACTATAGTTATTTATTATATAAAGTTAATTATAATTTTAACTTATTTATTTTCCCCTTTCAGTGATGCCATCTAACAACTAACTGACTAATTACAGATCAGCTGCGGGCATCTTATTGAAAAGTACTTATATAGTGTAAATATGTATTATATATATTATATCCAACAACTTTTAATTTAAAGAATTTGCTTTAGCACAATATAAACTGCTTCAATCCTATATGGCATCACCTACACAAAATAAAATAATATAACACAGATATGATATGCAATAGTAAGTAGTGGTTAATACTTTATTAATCTGTACTTCATTTTATCGTTAAAAAAGTTGGATTATTCTATTTTGTATTTGATAAATGACATACCCTGCACCAGCATTTCACATTACTATAAATAAGCAGGTTGAATGGCTCTGATGCTAAAAATACAAAACACAATTTTAAAACACCATTAACCATTTTTGTTAAATAACTAATACTGGTAAGAGATTACTTTTTAAATTAACATCCCTAGTGCTATCAGACCACAAATTTTAATAATCATAAATAAGCCATTCTCTGTGGCGCAAGTGGTAGCGTCTCGGCCTTTCATCCGAAGGTCCCGGGTTCGAATCCCGGTCAGGCATGGCATTTTTCACACATGTTACAATTCATTCATCTCTTTCTCTGAAGATATACCTTAATGGTGGTTAAAAAAAAATAAATACATATGATTTAGGTCATAAATTAAGTAAAAAGGTAAATTTATCATGGTAAATTTGATAAACTAACAAGTTTAAAATGCCTAATTTCATAATAAAAGAATTAACATTTAATACCGAACTGCGTAACAATGAACAAGAATTAAATTTGATTATATGTATTACTATTAGAATTATACAGGAAACAACTACTACTTTCTTGCTAAGTTCCTTTAAGTTTCCTCCAAGCCTTCTAATGCCAGTCACAAAGTATTTTATTTTGGAAAATTTACTGCTGATAAAATGCTAAATATAGGCACAAATATTATCATAACAGTGTATTAATGATACTTATAACAATGGTTCACAACGGACAGAAGAGATTAATATAACTATTTGAACAGTGTTAATCTGATATTTGTCAAAAGCATCAATTTCGCATTTGTTTGATAGAAAAATCAAAACATTTACAAAACCGTTGTCATATAACCTCACCCGCAATTAAGTATGAAATCCACTTTACAGACGATTCTATCTCGGAAGCAAGCTGAGGATTTTCACAAACCCATTCCTGATATCTGTTAAGTATATCTGGGAAAGAACGCAATATTATAGCCATTCTTTCAGTAAAACAAAAAATGACACAACAATATCAGCAAAACATAACCACAATAGCAACTTTTTTATATCTCAGTTTAGAAAACGTGACGGAATAAATATCACTACAATTTCTTCCAAAATTTTTCTAAAAATTCTAACCTAGTGCAGTGATCCGAATAGAATAAAAATAAAGTAGTTAATAAAAATATCAGATAAAAAGTAATAAAGTTTATGAATTAAACGTTTATTTAATTGTATAATTACACATCCACCGTAGCAAATAATGTCAGAGAAAAATTAAGTTTATTGTTATTTATATTTAATGAAAGTATTATTAATAAATTAACTTCAAATACTGCAGAAGAATTATGAACAGCAGAAGAAAGGTTGAAAATTCGCCAATTTTAAGTTTATTGTTATTTATATTTAATGAAAGTATTATTAATAAATTAACTTCAAATACTGCAGAAGAAAGGTTGAAAATTCGCCAATTTAAAAATTATATAATACAATACACGATTGAAAAAATGTAACTTGTAAATAACATAAATCATAAGGCTAACCCTGCACTTTGGAATCAATTTGTTATATAATTTCTCTAAGTTGAATATTATCAGTTGTATTGTCAAATTAATCGCAAACCATAGATTTTTTAATATGTGCGCGAAGATACAGTAATTCTTTCGAATCTTTTACGGACCATGTTATAAAATTCTAGTACTGTTATTTGTTACTGGTTATTACAAAATTGTGATGTCACATATTATTTGTAAATGTTAAACCTCCTGAATTCTGATTCATTAAAATTTTTACACCTTGTTTTTAACAGTAAAATGAATTTTAATAAATAGAGAACAATGTTTGCATTGTATTTTAAGCGACTTCATTGCAGATGTTAATTGACGTAATTTTACAGCTAATGTTTACGCTTCCCTAGTGTTGCAGTTTAAATAAAGGTTTTTTGATGGAAATTGAAATAAGTAAATCTAATCATGAATTTTTACTTAAGATTAATGAACAAACATCCATTGCCGATGCAGATGCTTCAATCAGGTAAGTCGATTATAATCATTCTCAATTTTAACATAAGTTATGTTTTTGTGCTTAAGATGATAGCAGTCATAAACATATTAAAACCTAATTAAGGAGTTATTTAAACCTAATTAACACAGTTAGTAAAGTTTGATGTCTGTGAATAGAAAATCTGTTACAGTTGGTTTAAAAATAAAAAATTGTTATGGATTTAAAATTTATGTTAATTATCCTATCAGAAGATCTTTTCAAAGTTAATTATACAACTTTTTCAGCCCACTTTCACGAGTACTGTTGTTTCTATTACATTTCTTAAAACAAAAAATGGGGAACATCTTTAGTGTGTGTAGTTATATAATAATATTTTTGATGTGTGTTACTTCTATTAAATTTAGTATATTGTAAATTTCACATGAATCATATTGAAGTTATGGATATTTATATGTTGCTCGTTAAATTTGTATGTTATAGTTATCTGTATATGTACTGTTTCTTTGATGTGACTAGTAAAGATTGATTCTGCTGTATAATTTCTTTCTGTGAATGTTTCTCTTGTCTACATGATAGTATTTATTACAGTTACAATTTAGTTTGTTTATCTTCTTTTGGATTACAGTACTTGTCAATGTGTGTTTTGTTAGCTTGTCGTCTAAACATCAGTATTTTGTTGTAGTTTTATTAGCCACACAGAAATATTTTTTCCGAATAAAGTGACAGTTTTGTTAACTATTGAGATTAAAAACAAAATTCATAACATCTATATACAAAATACTGTTTATTCTAATTAAACAGCAGCGATTACATTAAATATTACTTTACACAGGCAATGTAAATCTCATCCACAGATGAGATGAAGAAACAGCAGAATCGACCCTTACAAATTATCTTGTAGGAACAGGTATATATGGAAAAATCAAAATTAACATTTATTAGCATATAGAAACGAAATACATGACAAATTGAACTTTAGAGACGAATTTGAATATAATAGACAATTAAATTTTTTTGTCCCTGCATCTCAAAAAAAACAACTGATGAAAATCTGCTTTCAAATTATTCAGAAAGTCAATAGTGTCATACACTCTTGATTTATATCCTAATTAATTTAACCGCGCATAAACTATCTTTTTTTAAAAGAATAATTTATAGATTACTTAACACAATTGTTTTGCCTGAAATCTTTGTGAAATTTAACACCAAAAATACCTGTTTTATAAAAATTGATATAATCACACACTTATAAAAATTAAATAAAGATGACAAAACAAACAGTACAATATATTAACACATACAAAGACTCACATATTTAAGAGTCATATGGCCTTCAGAACAATTAGAAAAAAAATTATAAACAAAAGTACCAAACAAACCCAATACTCCTGGAATGTATAAACTGACTGTTATGACTGCACAGTAATCAAATGGGAATGAGTTTTCAAAGAAAGATTCAATGAACATTTTAAATGTTTATTTTATTTATTTATTTATTATTCTCAAAATGTAGTCAACATTTGCCAGCCAGCCATCTTTTAAAATTTAATACAGCATTGATCATGTACAGTGACTGAAATAATGATAGGTTCATTTTAATTTCTGGACATAAAAGTATGTTTTAAGTAGTATTTTTTATTTTATTTCTTAGT
>JAAAKQ030222775.1:0-11428 GCA_010016005.3 Zanna intricata | reverse complement strand
GGCCTGGCTGATGACTGAGATATGTAATCAGTACAAAGGTCAATAAGACGACTCCCGGTAAAGTCCCTCAGGGCTAGAAACGGGATGGGTGGTGTGGCGACCGGAATCGTCACTTGGTGGGTGTCTTCCCCTACGGGGGTTGGGATGATGAATTGACTGATATTTTGTGTGGTGATCTCGATATCTTGTTGAGTTGCTGCGTTGTCATATTTGCACCTGTTTCTAACCAGTTGGCATCCGTCAGATATTTCTTAAGCTGAGACCATAGTTTTTTCCAACATGCCTTTGTATCAACTTTGCTTGGAAGATCTCACATTTTTGCTTGAGCGTAGCCTTGTGTTAGTCCATTGCAGAACCTACCCTCGTTCTTCTAAAATGCAATGTTATCCGTCTTCCTCTGATCTGATTTTTTATACCATTTCATTCTTGTAGAGTAGACGAACATGCCAACCCCCCGTAGAGAAGACATACACCTTGTGAAGTTCCAGTCACTACAACACCCCTCCCGTTCCTAGTCTTGATGGGCTTTACCTGGAGTTGTCTTATTCACCCTCGAACTGATTACATATCAGTCATCAGTCTGACCTCGTTTGGGATGTCATCGATGCAAATGCCTCGGTAGACATTTACATCAGTGAATTTTTGACTCAGCCTTTGCCTTCGCTGTATGCTTCTTTCGGACATCTTCTCATTCTATCCTACTCGTTGCTCTCTGAACTACCAACCCGAGTTCGCGGAAGCACGAACCCCGTGCCTAGTTCCCTAATTTATCCAGCTACTTGCGACCGGAAATGTCTCATTTGTTATCACAATTTAGCGATAAACACATCAAAGAAAATGTTGCTCGCAAAAATAGTAATTTAGAGCTAGTTCCCTTATAGGTCAGAATCGACCAGATTAATTCAACTTGCGTACAATTTAAATTAAATCAAACTCATCACCGCGTGACATTTTCGTTATCACATCTGTACTCGTCAAGACGGGCCTACACCTCACGGCTGCATGAACTACCATGCCCTCGGCAGTGCAGTCCCCGTCCCGCTGACAGCGGTTACAAACCAAGACTGCCATCGTCTGAATGGCGCTACACCTCACGGCTGCATGGAACGCATGGCAATGCAAGAGTAGACGGTCAGCCGTTGTTGTAGTGTACCCAGGGAAATCTCCAGGTCCTCCCTTGTCGGTTCATCTGGTATTGATTATTTTATTCTCATTACAAGCCTTTTATTACGATTACCCCGCAAGTACTGAGTAAGTCATCTAATTGTAATTCGCAGATTTTCTATGCGCCTCTCCAGTTGTGTTTGCCACTTTGGTTGCTGTTTCTTATTAGTTTTCCTGTAATTACATGCTATAACTCGCGTCTGATTGTTAAGTTGTATAGCTAATAATTCTGAACAGTATATTATTGAATGTAGTTGACTAAGAGACATGCCCGAATGGATAAAAGTTGGAAGAATATCGTTTGTTGCTTGAACTAAAGATAATGACTTCTTGCTGTAATGAAATTTGGGAATCTTAGGCCTGAGAGTTGGGTCCACTTCTGACCATTTTAGCAAATTCGTTTCGAGTGCTTGTACAAATGACTGTTTTAACACATTTGAAGACTCAAGACGGACTGAGTCTTCATCTCTTATTTCCATAACAGAATTTCGGGATATTTGCACTTCATTTATGGCTGTGGGAACCTTTGGTTCAGGCATATGTGGAGACGATGATAGATGGTGTTCTTGCTGCTGATTAAGGTTCTCCAAAAATTTTGCTTGACTACCGTATTCTGCTGCTTGCCGATCATAGACACCCGCCGGTTATCACTGTCGGTAACGGTGCTTTGCTACTTGTCTTTTTATATTTTCTCTTTCTAATGGTGGCAATGTAATGTTGCTTATGATGACTCTTTTCTGATCCATTATTTTCTGTTCCGTAACATTTGTAAACTTTGGAAAATATGTGCAGAAAGTGTTGTGTTAATTCGGGCCTGTGAACAGTGTTTCCAATTTGCCTGCGTCATTCCCAAAATAGTAGGATGAAAAAGCCTATGAATTGTATGAAAAAGGCTATTTCCAAATAGTCTTACCATATTTTCGATAGTAATTTATTTATATGAAACTCCTTTTTTTATTTTTTATTAAAACTTAATTATGAAACCTGTGACTTTTTTTGGGGAGATTTCGAACTTTTTTACAGAATTACTTATATTTAAGAAAATACAAAGCTGATTTCATTAAACTCTTTTAAAATGAGAAATTTTTTCGATTCCCTAAATTTTTATATTTTGAATTTGTAGGTTCGAAATAAAACACAAAACATACAAAGGTCTAACGTGTATAACATTTTAGACCTTGTCGGTAGGTCGATAAGAGCTGATCTATTTCAGTTCAAGCTGATTTAAATAATTCATAATATTGTTTTATTTATTCGGTAAAATAAATTTTACTTTTTTTTTTATTGAAAATGTCAGTGAAATAATAATTTAAATTAACATTATTCGGATAATTACTCCATCTACATTTCATGTTATTGATCATAAGATGGCATTTGCAAATTAGAAATATCATTCCAGAGCTATAGAAGTGAAGGTATTTTTATGGGGTTGGCTGATGTAAAATTTTCTGGATCTATTGTTAAGAATGGATTTAAATTTACTGTTGGAGTAAAAGTACCGTTTGAAAAGAATTTATTAATATTAATTTTTCTTCTAATTAGGTATGATGACCCTGTTTATAATTAGGAATGTATCATAATTATTACTGTTAGAAGAAATGTTAAGATAAAGTATATTAGTATTATAATTTACATGGCGCCAACACCAACATATTTAAACTCAATGAAGAATTAATAAAAAAAAAAAATTATTTTTTACCTTGTATTAAGTTCCATGAAGTTCTTTTTGTTTTTTAATAGAATTCAGCAGAAGGTTCTTCATTTAATTCCCTTGTTCATTCCTTACTTTTTATTAAATTAAAAATATAGATGAGTATTTTTTAGTTCGTAGAAATTTTTCTAGTAATTCGTATTAATTGTTTTCAAGATAGCACAAATAGGAGAGTTTTTAAACAATAAATTAATTTCTTACATAACATTTAGAGTTATTTTTTTAATATCTTTTGGAGGATTTCAAAGCATTTTAATTTTAACCTGGTGTTATTCTAATATTTATAATATTTTCAACCGAAATCTCAAATAAATTACACGAAAAACTTATGTAAATATTGGTTAATTTTTAATCAAAAAAATAATACATCGTCTTCTATTCTGAAAGCCTTAGTTTACGTTTGATAGTGTAGTTTATGACGTTTTTTATTTTTATAAATATACAATTTTTTTTCCTTTATGTTTCTTTCAAACGGTTTACTTTCATCTAGGTATGCCTACCTGCCGGCCTCCGTTGTGCTAGTGGTAGCTTCTCGGCCTTTCAACGGGAGGTCCCGGGTTCGAATTCCGGTTAGACATGGCATTTTTCACACACGCTACAATTCATTCATCTTATCCTCTGAAGATATACCTTAAAGGTGGTTCCGGAGGTTAAACAAAAAAAAAGTATGCCTACCTGATTTTTAAATAAAAGTAAATTTTAATTAACATAAGATAAAATAGTTATTGTAAAATAGGTTTAAAAAGTATATTATAAATACAAAATTATATTGTTTTTAGCGCACCTGGTTAGTGTAATGATTATCTCGTCTTCGCAAATCAGTTGTATAATAGCTGATTTTTGAAATCGGAAGTTTTGAGGTTCAAATTCCTGTTAAACTTAGTTCCTTTTATACGGATCTGAATACTAAACAGTGTATTCCGTATAATTAGGTGGTTGGCGTTCAATTAACCACGCATTTCAGGAATGGTCGACATCAGTCTGTAAAAGACTATAACTCATTTATATGTCACACATATCCTTATCTCATTGGGCTAGAAGAGATTGCAGCATAAAAATTATGGAAATAAAAATATCCTTCTAATTCTTCTTTAAATTTATTTATTTTTTTTCAAACCCAAATCAAAATCTTGGTTTAAATGTAACGCCATTTTCATAAGTAGATATTTGAATTAACAATTGGAGCAGTAAATTATTGTTGTTTTAGAACAAAAAGAAATTCAAAACAAAATTTTTCATTTTCAAAAAGAATTATTTTAGAAATAAAAGCTGTTTTGTAGTATTTAACGTACATTTTTTTTATTTCCGAGACCACCTTTAGGTATTGCTTCAGGGATGAGATGGATGACAATTTTTGTAGCGTGTCTGATCGTGATTCGAATCCAGGATCTCCTGATGAAAGGCCGAGACGTTACCACTCGCGCCACCAAAGCCATTCGCGCACGTTACATATTCTGTACGTAACATATGAGGAGACGGCCTCCGTGGCGCGAGTGGTAACGTCTCGGCTCTCATCCGGAGCTCCCAGGTCCGGAATCGGGGTCAGGCATGCATTTTCACACACGCTACAAATCATTATTCATCTCATTCTCTGAAGATATAATGAACAGTGATTCCGGAGGTTAAAAAAAAAAAAAACATGTGAGGAAGGTATTGTGTATCGAAACAGCTGTTATTTTTAAAATAAATTTTGTAAAGATTAAAAAATATATATATATTTTATTATGATGGATTTATTTATATTTTTATTTTTGTTATGATGGATTTTCATGGAGTAAAAATTTTCTTTGTCCATCGTTAATTTTTTATGGAACAAATTTAAGTGATCATTTAGTGCATTAAATTTGTTAAGTGTATCTTAAAGTTTAGTAATTTTAACTTTGAAGATTAATATTTTTTTAAAACTGAAATCCTGTTTTGTTTTGTCATTTGTATCGGTTTATTTTTGATAGTACTATTATTAGGATTTCCATTAAGTTAAGAATAAGTTATTTTTTTCAATATAAATAAATTTTATTAATTTCTGCTAAAACACTCAAATATTCTTCTAACACAGGAGCAGTAACAAATAATTATTTTCGACCTTTATTATAAAGGTAGAGGTTAATAGTTTATAAAAATTAAAATTTGTTACAAATATTTCAATATACTATAATAATAAATGCTTAAAATACGTTTATTATACGTTAAAAAGTTATATCTTAACACTAAATTGAATTTTTCAGTTATTACAATTTCTTATTTTATTTGTTGAATTTTTTTCTTATTTAACTTACTTTCGATAAGGGAATAAAATTAATTAAATGGCAAAAAAAAATTAAAAACACAAAATAAGAATAGAAAATGGCAGAAAATAAAAAAATCCAAAGTTAACAACAATAATTTCCAACTTTATTACGGAAAAAAGATTTAAAATTGTATCTCCGTTTCAATTTTTGGAAATTTTGGATGCAAATATCTTTAGGAATAATTTATGATCACACTAAGAATCAAAGAAATATAAACTAAATAGTGTTTAAAAAAATTACTTCCGAGTTATTATAGTAACAGAGATTTTGGGTATGGATTAATAAATATTAAACAAAAATTATTTAAAGTTAATATTTTATAATTTGTTAAAAATAAATAATAATTATTTCCGGGATATTTGTCTTTCATTTAACAAAAAGTAAACGTTAAAATTATATCCATTTTGAAAATAGAAAAAATAATCGGTGCAGCTTCTGAGCAGGGTTTCTGTTCCAATATCATTCTGTAACAGCAGTTAGAATACGTATTTTGATTGAAAGAAGGTGGTGGTTGATTTGATGGGGGGGGATTGGTCGGGAGGAAACGTTGTTTAGTTCGTAATAAGAGGGGGAATGATACAGTATCTACCGTACGAATAGCAATTTCCATGGATGGAGGCGGAGTATTCAATAGTTGTGTCAATAGACTTCCAATTGAGGGCAGAAGTATCGATGCCGTTCAACCCTCCGGCATGTCGAAAAGGAGGGGGGTTCCGACATGACTGGTTGGTTCCCATTGTAAATTTGTATTCATAGGAAAGTTAACGTCTGTTATCCACTCATTTCTACAAACTCGCTCTGCTTACTCGCTCAATTGATTTCCGACAACCGCACGAATCTCAACGACAACCAGAAACGTGACAAAAGTATATATTCATCGAAATAAATCTCATCATTGACTCACAAATATTTTCAATCAAAATAAAATACAGAAATCTGTATTTTCAATTTATAAATTTATATTTATTATTACGTTTTTATAACGTAAGATATAATATGTTTATAGTTTTGTTTATTGTTTAATAAAGTACGATTATTAAATTTAATGTATTATTATTTTAATGAAATATCAAAGAGAATGTTTAAAAATTGCTAACAAAAAGTAAAATCTATTTCTAGATACGCATTTTATGTAAAACGGTTATCATCTTAATGGAAATAAAATAAATATCAATTAATGGAAATAAAAATAAATTATGAAACAAAAATTACAAAACAATAAAAAGAATTAACTCTAATTTATATTGGGATGGCAAGACAATAATTTTAATTTTCGCAGATAGATTACTCTATGTTTGTTTTGAAGGACTTCTGTCCATGTTATGATTTTTTTCTTTTGACATTCGTAAGCTGTCACTATTTGCATAATTTAGAATAAAATTGCAACCCATCGGGTTGGGTCTAATGGTGATCTAGTAGTGGTCTAGTGGATTGCGACATCGCAAATCAGCTGATTTCGAATTATTATTGTTATTAACAATAACAATCCTTCCTTTTTTCAAAAAATAAATGAAAAAGAGATAAATATTAAAAATTAAAGAACTCGACTGTCAAAAAAAATAACATTGCTGACAATCATTATTTGATAATATATACACACACACACACACACACACACACATATTTATTTAGCCTATGACATTCCCAGTAACGTAAGGATTCCAACGCGAGGTTATACATCTATATTGGTTCGGTTGGAACTAGCATTTATATACTTTAAATAGATTACACTCCTTTTTGTGCAGTGGTGTAATATATTTTATAAAATATAAACAACAGTGAGTATTTTTTAAAAATCAATTTAATTTATCATAGGTCTAAATTTATTTTATAAAAAAACAACTGTTTTTAATTTTTACATACTCATATAATTTTTTTGATAAGTACTTCTTAATACAAGTTGATTTTTTTGTGTTTTTCGTAGACTTTAATTAATCAATTTCCTCAGAATAAGATTTTTTATAAAAATTTTTAATAAAATTTACGTGTTTGTTAGTCAGTTAATTTACTTCAAACATAAAAAAAATGTTTTTTGTCATCTAATTTTTCTGATTTACCTTGTAAATTATGAAAACTACGGGAAATAGTTCAGAGACCTATTTCATTCGCCTTTGTAGATCAAAGAAACATAAGAAACCATCAAGTTTACCCCTAATATACTGTAGTTTCATCGAATGAAGTGAAATCCGCGCAAAATTTTATCCGCGAAAAGGGTTTTCGGACATTTTCTTTACTTCAAGCTCTAGAATCTCTAGATTCTAGAGTTTTATTTCCCCTTTCCTTTTGAATCACCCTTTTGATTCTAGATTTTCCCCTTTCCCTTTGAATCACCTGCGTGTATATATATATATAATAACAATCTGGAAATTAATTCTAGAGCTTTATATAGTCTGTGAAATCCCCCGTAACGTTGAATTCCAGTGCAGGGTTGTACATTTAAATCAAATCAGCCGTTGAGCTACTACGATGAAACAAATATACACCCTAAATACATTACAATCCTTTATGGGCAGTCGTGTAATTAACCCAACAGTAAAGTATAAATCACAAATACTGTTTTCAAGAAACATTATGGCCAGCTACTCTAATTACACGATTCAATGGTCATTGAATCGTGTAATTACCTCTATGGTCATAGAGGTGACTCAACCTAAAGAGTGTAACCGATAACAGCCTTCAGGATTTTGTAATCATTATTATTATTATTATTTGTCGTTTTAAAGCAATTCCTTCCTTTATCTTACAATTACCTGTCAGACAACCACACCTACAGACAACATATGTAACTCTTTCCACGATGAGATCCTCGTTGGACGTTGGACCCTCCAGTAACTAGATACCCATCAGGCGCATTTCTGCTAGGTTAAAAGGCACTAGCACTGAAGGTTAAAAGGCCTTCACAGATAGGCTGAAGGAGAATCGTGTCGGGAGTAGAATTAAATATCTTGCTAATCTTCCAGGAGTAACTCGAAGGAGAATACTTTTTTCTAACACGATCTACAAAGATCTGGCGTGCAATCCTACACTCCATCCTCTTAAATAAAATATATAACCGCCAAATAAATAGAAATATCCATCAACTAGGGACTGATGTCCAGGATCTTAGTAGGGAGATAAAACATAACCCGATATCCTTGCATTCCGTTCTGTTCTGTAAAATAATAAAATTATGAAAATCGTTTATTTAATATTTTTCCTTTGCGAAGTTTTATAATTAACAACTAATCTAAGTAGATTAATGTGTAGATTAAATCTAAGTAGATTAAATTATTATAATTATTTCATTTTATGATTTTAATAGTTTTTTTTTAATATTATTTTTTGACTGAAGGGGTACTTTAATTTTGTTTTCATTTTATATTTTGTTTCAGTATTTCTTATAACTGTGTGATAAGTAAAGCAACTCAAGCTCAAGAATCAGTAGTCAGAGTGTCTTTCTCTGTAGCATGTTTTACAATGAAGTATTTTTACAATACGTACACATATAGTGAACAAAGTGAAGGTGTCATTTATATAACACTTTCGTTTGACTTTACAAGAAAAGTTAAAGATATCCTTTCAATTCTCAAATTTTATAGTAATTTGATAACTTACTATAAAATATGGTATAGTTGATAACTTGAGAATAGTTATGCCAGGTTCCTGAGTGACTTATCTCAATATCATTTTTGCCTAAAATTTTGTTGGTTTTGACACCTTTCTTTCTTTTGTTGTAATGGGAGCATGCTAAGCTCACCGCTCTCCTTCACCCCGAGGCCAGACCCGCAATTAAGTGCCCGCATAACTCAGCCCCGAGGCGGAAGTTCCGATAAATGAATCGGATCATCTACTATCACCTTCTTGATTCTGATGACTCAAAGTTCTTCTATTGCTCACTCCAGACCAAAGAAATCGGAGAGTCCCCGTGCGTCATCATCACCACCCATCCTCATAGCAAGGACAAGTGGCGACTCACTTGTGAATACTAGATCGTGGATACCGGTGTTCTTTAGTGGTTGGGTTTCAATTAACCAAACTTTTCAGGAGTGATCGACCTGAGATTGTACAAGACTGTACTTCATTCACATTCATTCATATCATCCTCATTCATCCTCTGAAGTAATACCTTACGTTAGTTCCGGAGGCTAAACAGATAAAGAAAGAGTGATTATGACACCTACTAAACAAAAACATTTTTTTATGTTTTTCATAAAAAAAAATTACGTTTTCATTATTTTAATAAAATTTTAAAGCAACGAAGAAAAAATTAAAGTTAATTCATTGTTTCGGCTTGTTTTTTTTTTGAGTAAAGTATTAATGTTTTGACTCTTGAATTATACGTTTTTGAAATATATGTTCAGTGTAACCTATGAATTTTCTGTTGAATTGTCATTTGCTTGCTTACACGTAGTTTTAACTCGGTGAATCTAAACGAAACCTATAAAACTATAAAAGTTAAATACACTCTATAAGCACTATAAACCTAAAAAAACAAGTTTTTTGTCACCAAGTTTTATATACACGTCATGAAAACTACATGGACACAGTTCTGGGATTTGATCATTCGATTATTTATGTCAAAAAAAAATTTATTTTTCAGAAACCATCAAGTTTACCTCTTACATAACGTCGTAAAAGCTAATCTCATGTTACTGGAGGAGTTGAAATCCAGAAGAAATTTTTCTCTAGCTGTTACTCGATAAAAATCGTTTTCGGACATATGTTTATACTAATTAACTTGTTTCGTTATTTTAAACTTTAGAATCGGTTCCCAAATTATTTCCCTTTACTCTTGAATCACTCTGTATATAACCTTTTTTTTATTGTCACATCATAGCGTAACAAAAAAAAAGTTGTTGCATTTAAATTGGAATGAAAATAACTCAAAATTTGACGGAAATCCTGTGGCATGCGCGTTATAATGGAATGTATAGGGTAATTCAATTAAATTAATAATTTTAGCCTTAGATTAAAATTAATTGACTTAAGAATAGTTTATAACCAACAATGTTGCATCATTGTTGTTTTAATTCATTCAATTAAGCATTATATTTAATAAACACTAACTGACAGTGAGCCAGCTGACGCAGAGATAATACTGTTTTTAGGTTATGTTATGTGGCATCAGGCCACTCGATATATATAGTAAACAGTAAATTCAATCTTAAATTAACATCTTTCAACACATTTTTATAAAAATGAAAAGAAATTTATATTGTTTTAGTATACCTCAAGTCTTATTAGTAGACGAAAAAAAACTTGAAAAACAATCATTTTAATTAAAACTTTATATAACCTTTAAAAACCTGATTAATTAATTCATATAATATTAAGAAAATCTTCATCTTGGAGTAGCTCTCTTGGTTCGAGAATGCATTTAAATTTTTTGCTTATTAAATGAAGAATTTAGTTTTTAATTTATTAAACTCTAGTTTGACCCGTAATCATTGAAAATGAAGGAACCCTTTCTAATTAACGTCTCATTTGAAATCAACTACAAGTATTTGACAATAACCAATGAAAAGATATAAAAAACTCTAATTGCTATAGATAATGTTAAAAACTTTTTTTCTTATGAATAAGTTCACCACAGAAGCTTGGGAAGCTTATACATGGTTATATGAAAATGAAATAGGAATATGAAAATGAAATGAAATATGTAGGGTATGAAAAATACCATGATTGATCGGGATTCGAACCGTGGATCTTCGGATGAAAGGCCAACCACTCCGCCATCCGAGATCGACTATGTTATTTGCAAAGGAATATTTAATTCTAAATTAGTGAGAAATAACAATTTTTTTATTAGTTAATATTCTTTATTAATAACTAGCTTATTAATTATAATTGTTTTGTTTTATCTATTTTTTATGAAAGACGGGCATCAACTATGTTCATAAGCTCGGTGGAAATTCGTAGCGTATGAAACGATGGCATGCACTACCGGAATTCGAACCCGGGATATCTGCACGAAATTCCGAGAAGCTACCTCCTCAGCCACGGAGATCGGCATCATCATTCCTAATTTCATTTAATTAATAAAAAATAGCATTACATAAGTGACATATCGAAATATAAAATATACAATAATCACCATTTTTGTTTCATTACTCTTCTATTGTGAAATATAATGAGTCTTATTAATCTTAATTAATCTAGAAAATAATAAGGATAACGAAAAAGTAACTTTGCAGAAATTCAAATAACTCAACGTAACCCACCGGGTTGGTCTAGTGGTTAACGCGACATCGCAAATCAGCTGATTTCGAAGTCGAGAGTTCTAAGG
>JAAAKQ030222774.1:0-28794 GCA_010016005.3 Zanna intricata | reverse complement strand
GATGTGTATGAATGTGAATGAAGTGTAGTCTTGTACAATCTCAGGTCGACCAATCCTGAGAAATGTGGTTAATTGAAACCCAACCACCAAAGAACACCGGCATCCACAATCTAGTATTCAAATTCATATAAAAATATCATGATTACTTAAAAGTAATATTCTCAACGATCAAATCACTGTCATATTCATCAATGAGTTTCTTTTCATTCCTTATCTCCTTCTACAAGTTTCAAGAAAGATTTCAAAAGAAATAGTTTTTTTCAACTTGCACAAAAAACCAATGTATGGGAAAATAAAAACAATTAAATAATAAAACAAATTAATACACATATGATTTCTCCAACACCAATAATTTGTTCCTATTAAATATCAGAAAAACTAAGAAAAAAAAAATTTTTACCACTTTCATATTGTTAATGAAAACCTGAAAATAAAATAGAGTAGAATGATGATAAAGTATCAAAACACTAAGATGTGAAAACT
The DNA here is from genome assembly GCA_010016005.3 of Zanna intricata. NCBI lineage: Eukaryota > Metazoa > Arthropoda > Insecta > Hemiptera > Fulgoridae > Zanna > Zanna intricata. The sequence goes on along the minus strand of JAAAKQ030222774.1, from coordinate 28,311 downwards.
AGGCAGATAAATTTTGAACTGTTTGACAAAATCCAACAACCTGAAATGACAGAAGATTAAAAATAATGATTAAAATAATTCACCTAAAATTATTTTAATTCAATAATAACAATAATTATAAATTAAATAAAACAACTGAAAAATTACACTGGAAAGTGTCTGCAAAAAATGGGAAAATGAAATTTTCCAAAACGTATGATACATATTAAAATATTAAACAAAAACTATTGTCCTTTCTGGGATGAAGGTGACTACTTTGATCAAGACACTGAGATAAGCTGGTCCAAGCCTAAGACTGATAAGTCTGATTGTAAGTTTTTACCTGAAAACCATTTACTGTTTTCAACAGTGAATGTTCAGCAGTTCATGCTGAAGCTAATTTCAATTTAGTTCTTTGATCAATAAAATTATAGAATAATAATATATGAAAATTAATAATCAAGTGTGCAATATGTAGAGAAAAAATGAATAAATGTTATTTTACATGTTATATAATAATGTTAATAAATAATGTTACAAGTTAATGTTAAACCATGATACATAATGTAATACATAATTACATGTTATTACTTTAATACATGTTAAATAAAAGTTATTTTACATGTAAAATGTAACTATAAAAATTTAATTGTAAATTGTAAAATGTATACTCCAAAGTATGTAAGATTGTTGTACTTCGTTTAACATACAACTAATTTACTTCATTTTTAATCTAACTTATTACATACTAATATAATACTACAAATATAACTTATATTATCAAAATTTTGGCAACATTTTTCAATTACACACTTTGTTCACATTTCAACCACTAATGCAGGTGTACAGATTCATACTAGGTTAATCAACCCTGTCTTTATAAATTTAACAGCTGTAATTTAACCAAATAGAATCACAATACTACTGTAATTCAACTAATAAACATATTTTTTGCTAATAAACTAATTCCATTTTTAACTAATAACGTATATTACACTTTAGATTAAAAAATATAACTTAAATTATTTAAATAATATTTAATTATTAATAATAGTATTACTGAATATTATATTATTACTATAATATTAATTAATGTTTAGATTATAAGTGACAATCTATAATAGTGCATAATACCTTCAATCCCCTAATCCTTTCATTACAACAATCTACAATTAATTTAATAAGAATACTTTAATTAAAATTAAAAGTACATTAATCCTATCTATTCTATATACAATATTTCTTTTTTAACATTATAATACAACGGATTATATAGTTATTTCCCACCGGTTTTTAAGATTTTTAGAATTTAACCAGGTTAGAATACATGAATAATTGCAGTAATGCAAAAAACTTTTTAAACCATGCAATTTAATTACTTGTAAATATCTGTGCTATTTTCTACACCTATTTTCAACCTTTTTAAAAAATAAATTTAAAAAATTGTTGTAGTACAATGGTTTTTATCAAAATTATTTTAACTTCCCATATATATTGAATAACAAAATAAATTTATAACTAATTAAAGTGATAAACATTCTTAAATTTTTATGTAATAATAATAAAATAATTCTGTCTTTGTTATGTAAAATGTTATCATTTCGAATTTGGCAAAAAGTTATGGAACCTTCTAGAAGCAGTAAAGTTGTATCTTTGTTTGTATTGCTATTTTTTTACAAAAAAATGAATTTTCATTTGGCAATTTGCAATGACAAAGTTTAGTTTTATAATTAATGTAATTATTTATTCTGTTTGGAGTTAATTGTATTTATAAATAGAATAAAAATTAATAATAGAAGCAAATAGACTTTTCTAATAGTTTTCTAGAAGTACAACGGACAATATATAAGCGAGACGAGAGAACTGTTCATTGGCTCATTATGTATCGTAGTTTTGATCGGTGACACAGCCATTGTAACAGTGCGAAAGTTTAAATTGTTTTTATAGATTTTGTTAAGTATAATATGTATTTGTTTTTGTTTGGTTAAATAAATTATTGTGAGGAAGTCTGATATCGTGTTGGTTATTTACAAATCATTCTCTCACAAGACAATAAATCATTTGTTTAAATACAAAGTAGCTTGCAAATTAACCTGATCACAGATGTTATTTAATAAAAAGTGACTTTATTTTGAAAAATGTGAAATATACTTGTATAATTTGTGAATATCTAATAATTAATATGTCTTACTTTATTCTTAATCACTTAAATGTACACAATTTGGCATCGATTCAACAAGTGTAATACATTTTTTTTTTTTATTTCTACCTGATGAAACCATACTACTACCATTGTCTATTGAGATCATTTTTTATGGTACAATTAATTTTTGAGGTTCTTTTTTTACTACTACCCAAATATTTTTAATTGGAGAGTTGTCTGGCCACAGGACTATTTTAATGTTCTTTGAAAAATTCTTCCATTTTTCTGGCAGTATGGCAGAGCGACAAATCTCTTTGGAACGCTTTGTAGCCTTGCAAGAATTTGTTTTGATGTTGTATCACAATCCTTCCTTCAGAATCTTGACATAAATCATTTTATAACATACAATCTACTGGATATAATGAATAAGGACCTTCAAATGTAAAACAACTCCAAAACATTTTTTTCTGGGATGTTTAACTGATTGTTGGATATGAGTCAGTGATGTCTCATTCAGCACATACATTATTAAATATTTACAATCGTCATAGTGCTTTACTTGCAATAAATCAACCCATAGTAATGACAAAAATTTTGTACTCTGAATGCAAAAGTTTGTTTCACAACACCTCATCAATATGAATAAAGATGTTGATTCCTTAAAGAAAATAAATCAGGATTTTATGTTACTTGTCGTAATGTATGACAAGAAAGCATGAAATTCGATACAATTTTAAAAACTGACAACATAACAAACAAGGAAGAGGCTAACTTAATAAAATCACTGAGAGAACTTAAAAGATACATTAAGGATATTGAAAAAAAGTTTGGTAATTCAACATGAATAAACTGCAGAAATAATTACAGTAATTAAAGATAATAACGATCAACTTTCTTTTTTTTTTTGGTAAAAATCTAGTCTCTAACAGCAGAAAACATTAATCTGGGACAGAAGGTTGATTATTTGGAAAAAAAAAATCATGAATATGTTACAATACTCTATAGTATTGAAATTTTTGAAATAGAAAAACCAAATGAGAATGAGTGTGGCATAATTAAGCACATCGGAGTGGGTTTAGATGTTAATATAAGCAAAACCAAAATCAATACTTGTCATAGACTGCAAAAAACCTAATAACGAGTTCTCTGCACTGATTAGAATAATTGCTAGGTTTGTTACAAGAAGTGTGAAAGATGAAATCATGAAGTCAAGGAGAATTACACAAGATTTTTCAACTAGACACATCAGATAACCCAATATACATTAATGAAAATCTCTGTCAATCACAGGGTAAGAATTTTGCTATAGCAAGAGAAGAGAAAAAATTAAAATGCTACAAGTTCTTATGGTTGAGAGGGGGAAAAATTCTTTTGCGAAAAACTGATAATTCTAGAGTGATACAATTGAATCACAAGGAAGATCTGCAAAATGTATAAGCTCTTTTCTTTGTGTGTTAAATGAAATATGGGTACGGTAAATAACTTCACTTCATTAATTTTAAGTTTAATAAATGTAATACTTTTAAGCATACCATTAGTTTTGTTCTACAAAATATTAGGAGTATGCGGAAAAATTTTAATCTTTTTTTAACCGAGTTAAAATGTTGTAATGTATTACTTGATATTATTACCCTAACTGAAATTTGGTTGTTTGATTGTGAGGGACAATTATGTGCACAAAAAATTGACAATTTTAATTATTTTTTTATAATATGTTTATTAATAAACATCCCCAACAATAATGGCGATCAGGCGATGTTATGGTTTTCATCAAAAAACTTTAACATCACAAGCACTGCACGTGAATTTCAATGCAGCGAACTGTGTACTAATTAAAACTGCTTTTGAAAAAATGAATTTATTACTGTTGGCCATTTACACACTGCACAAGTATACAATTAATCCTTCATATCATAACTGCAGAATGTAAAAACTGAACAGTTGCAATCTCGTGATAGCTAGTGATATAAATGTGAATATTAAGAAATCCTACAATTCCACTAACCCAAATATGATCAAGTGTAAACTTTCAATTTTTTATTTTGGCCTTGAATTTTTTATTAATTCTTCAACATGAATGACATCTATTTCCAAAACCGCATTGACCATGTTTCTAGTTACACTTGTCCATAATATCAATTTTTAGTGTCATAAATATATGAATGACACAGGAATTACATATTGTAATGTTGCAATAGGATTTAACCTGAGTTTTGTCTGTAACAGTGGTACCATTATGTGGATAATATCCACAATAATAACTTTTCTAAAAAGACTGATTTTCCTTCTTTAAAGTCTGCTCTACAGAGTGAAACATGGGAACCTCCTTTTCAATCCCTGTCTCCATCAGCTGCTTATAACAGTTTTACCAGTATACAACTTAACTATATAAACAAAAATACTAAAATCATTCCCATACATAGTAAACATAAACTCTCTCAAACCTTGGATTCAGAGATGTCTTTGTACAAGACTTAAAAAAAAAAATTATCCATATAAAAATCAACCATGGAATGAGAAATTAATAAAATACTACAAATCGTTTAGGAATAAATTACCTGCAAATTTGTGTAAAGCTAAGGATAAATATTATTATAATAAATTAGAAATCATTAAGTGTGACATTCGTAAACAATGGTCGGTATTCAATGATTTGCTTGGCAGGAGAACTTCTAAGGTGAGTATTGAATTTTTGGTTCTTGATGATAATACTACTCTCTTTGATTCTCATCCTATTGTTAATGAATTTAAAAATTATTTTATTAGTGTTGCACACCAATTAATTCTAACTACTAAGCCTTTAAATACAATAAATAATGCCTTTATTTATAATTTTAAATAATTCAATTTTATTTATAATGTGTCAATTTCTGAATAATAATATTAGCGATTCTCTCTTTCTACTTCCTGGGTGAAATTCTTACTATTATCAAAAAAATGGATGGCAAAAAGGCTGCAGTTGGCGATTGCATATCTACTTCCATTCTAAAACAAATTTCATTTGAAATAGTAGATGTTTTTCCATTTATTTTTAATTTTTTGCTAGTCACAGGTGAATTTTCCATGATGATGGAAAGAGCTGATGTTTTTCTTTTTTAAGAAAGGAGATCATGATAAGTTAGGGTATTGGAGACCTACCTCTCTTTTACCACTTTATTCTAAATGTTTGAAGTGATGCATTAGATTTTGTTTAATTAACTTCTTTTATTCTTTAGTAATAATCAGTATGGTTTCCACAAGGGTCTTGGCTTAACATTTATTGACTTAATTAAGACTTTTGATACTGTAAATCATGGAAAGCTAATTCAAGTGCTCAGTTTTGCAGGTGTGAGAGATTGTGCCTTGAATTTATTTAGTGAGTATCTAAGTAACAGAGAAAAGGTGCTTTCTCTGGATGATGAAACAAGTGATTCACTTCCGATATAATTTGGTATTTCTCAGGGTTCAGTTTTGAATCAAATATTCTTTCTAATTTATGTTAACGGTCTCTGATCATGAAGGACCAATCAATATTGACTACTCATGTATGCGGATTGAAAGGACTAATTTAATGAAATTCTTAAGTTTAATGTTAGACTTCTCTCTGACATGAAGAGATCATGTCAATTATATAAATAATAAATTAATTTCTTAAACTAATAATAAATTGAAACAATAATTTCTCCAAATAATAAATTAGATGAGCATAAAAAAAACTTTATCTGATTAGGAATGCCTGCTTCCAGCTTATACTGAAGTTGGCTTTGATTGAGTCTCTTTTGTCCAATGGAATTGCATGTTGAAGAGTAACCTCCCCAGAATGCAATTCCATAGCATAAAGATTTAATCACAAATAAATCTTTATTACAGCACAAAAACATATTATTCAAATTCTGGCTTTCAAATCATGTATGTCACCATCTCTTCCATTATTTAGGGATCTTAATTTACTTCCATCATAGTATTTATATATTTATAAAATTTTATATTCTTTTGTGGCAGAAGCGGGAATAGTATTCCATTCAAAAACAAAGTGCACAACACTCATGGTACTCATTATTTTCCTATTCCTAGAGTTCATAAAACTATTACACAAAACCTTTTAATCTATAGTACACCACATACTTATAACAAATTACCCCAAAAATAAGAGTTATTAGCAACCTGTATTGATTTAAAAATGAACTACAAATGTGGTTTTCACTTGCAATGACGTTAATTTATTTTTCACAACAGTAACAGGATTATGGAATAAACTTTTGGTCGCAGTTCACACATATCCAATTATTTGTAAATTGTTTTGGGTTAATTAGTTAGAAGCATAAATACATAAATACAACTTTTTATACATAATCAAAATATTTTTTTTTTTCTTTTTGTTAAATGCTCTTGCACATTGATTCAAAAATTTGGAATAATAAATCGTAAACTTTAAACTAGTACACCTTTGCGTTACCTCAATTTTGACACCAAATTTTTATTAGTGTTACTTTTAGTTATTAAAAGTTATTAAAATTGTATAATTTTACTTTTATTTATATATAATAGCAAAATTTTATGTTATTTTTTTCTTTGTACTGGTGATGAAATAAATTTGATTTGATGTATTTTCATCTGATACTTTTCTAATGTATTGAACCCTTTCCAATTTTCCAATCTTCCTTGGTCCAGATAACAAGTGCTTTGACCCAAAAGAGCATTTTTTGCATATTGCCGATGTTAAAAATTGGTTTTTAGCAGGCTAACAACCTTTCCGTTCACCCAGCAAGAAATTGGTGACTAATAGTTATCACTATTAGTAAATCTGTTCCACTAACTGCTAATTCTTAATTTAAGTCTACAGCACAAAATTTTGAATAAAGTTTACTTTTCCTCATTAATAACTGATCCAGTGTTGGAGTAATTTTTCTTTTACAGCCACATTTGCCTTTCTTTTGATATAGAAAAGAGCCAGTTTCTTTAAATTTTTCCATAACAGCAATTATGGTCCCTAGCCCAATATCACATTCAGAAGCTACTTATCATTGTGTCATACTGGAATTTTCAAAAAGAGAAACAATCTTAGAATGCTTTCTTGGAGTTAAGTCTACTACTACACACTCAAAACACACACACACGCACGCGCGCGCAAACAAACAAACAAAATATGAAAATGTGATTTTGTAATAAAAAAATGAAATAAATTTAACAAAACACTACTTATAACATGAACATTGATAAATAACCAAACAACAATAATCTCACATTACACACATAACTTAAAGAATGTGTGTGCTCATGTTTGTTTATTTTATGTTGCCACAACATAAAATAAACAAACAATTCCCTGCATTTGGATAATTTGCAAGTATTGTAATTTATTTGTTTAATATAACCAGTTTTATTTACACTTTCTTTTCAGAAAGCAGTAAAGCAGTAAATGTATTTACAGAAAATTTATCATAAATAGGTATAAAAAGAATTATTTACACTCAAATTCTACTGTAAAATAATGATATTTTTATATATGATTAATTACAAAAATGTCTAAACTGATTGAAAGTACTGAGTGGTGTACAGAAACAGGAAATTTTGAATTTGATGTTGGCAGTCCTGTAGGTAAACCATAATTGGGAGAAAGACATTAAACTGTAGAGCAGTAACAGACATTTAATCGTGATACAGTAGTGGAATGGTGTATAGCATGCAGTTGTTTAAGGGTGTTTTACCATCATAGTGACAGCATGACAACTATACAAAGAGTGTTTTGGTGACACTATGAGATAGATCCCACCTCACAATGAAGTTCCTTCTTCACAACTTGGATTTGTTCCCAATCAAAACCTGTGTTTGTAACTTTGAAGAGACCGGTCTGGATTTGAAAAACCTAGTAGGCGTGTACTATCTGTATATACACTGAAAAACACTGCACTGATGCCGTGAAAGCTGAAGTGATAAGGAGCCCTCATTGTTTGACGCGGAAAATTGCTTTTGTCATTGTTGAAAGAATACTGCATGAACAGAAGCCTCATCCTTACAAGATTCAAATTGTCTAAGTATGGAAACCTAATGATTGTGTACTACATCTGCATCTAAAATCAATGAGAATGCTAACTCTACTGAAAATCTTTGGATGTCAGAAGAAATCAATTTTCACTTAAGTGGGTACATGAATAAACAGAAGTTCCATTATTCCATTACTGGGCATAAACAAACCTTGCTCAGCTTTACCAGCAACCATTACACAGTGCTAAACTTACTGCATGGTGTGTAGTTTCATGTCATGGGGTGATAGTCCCTTACTTCTTTTAAGATGAAGGGGGTTCTGTTGTCATGTCTCAATGTTATGTCGACATGCTAGAGACATTTTTTGCTCCTAGCTCCATTCTCTTCCAAATCATAATCTTCAGTAAACTTGGTTTCAACAGGATGGAGCTATCTCACTCACTGCCCGATAGTTTATGGCAGCAGCAACACATTTGTTTAGGGATATCATAATTTCAAGGCCTGCTAACATCACTTGGCCATCTGGGTCTCAAGACCTTTCAGTCTGCAACTTCTTTTATGGGAACGTCTGAAGAGTGTTATATACCAGACTAGACCAAGAAGCCTTGCCCAGCTCAAAACACAGATTGAAGAGGAAATCAGCAACATCCCAGAACACAGTGTGCTGCGCCATGCAAAATTTTCAGAATTGACTTACTGAATGTGTACACAAAAATGGACTTAAACGAAGTAATTTTTAAAGAGTAGTGTATACTGAAATTTTCACTCTTGTAGAATGTATTTTCAGCATCGAAGAAAGGTTAGTAACTTTACTTAATTTTCTCTAATTATTTAAAATTTTCCCGTTTCTCTGTACCCCCCTCTATTACACTTAAAAAAATATATCATCCTATTTCCCAGTCTAATGCTGTGTATTATATAAATCAGGAAATGGGTAAATCAATTTTATCTAATTTTATGAATAAGAATAAATTATAAAGTACATTTTTTTTTTACCATTAATAGTAATAATCAGAAACTTATAAGCAATCTGAAACAAAATATCATTAGAAATTGTAGAGCAATTTTAATTATTAATTAGCATCCTATGCATGAGAGAAGATAATTATGTGAAAAACAAGCAGTGAACTAGTTAAAAAATAAGTTCCTTTTAATGATTTGAATATACTGTTGTACATCAGAATGCTAGTCGGCTGGAATGCAGGTGATATATTCAATCCATAAAGAGAGACATAACTATTCTGTGCACTGTAAAGACCAGCAATGTAATGAACAAAACTGTAGTTATATCAAATGATAATACAACCAAAGCAGGATGTTGTATTCGAGGTGTTACATGTATCACACAAACAAGAAAGAAAGGAAAAGATTGTTTTAAAGGAAGATAATTGATTTACCATTAGCATTCTATAATCTTACAGTTTATCCCATACAAATGAAATTGTTTGATAAAAATTATTAAATGATTAATAATAATTTACTTATTTTAGCAACTAAAGGTTAACAGCCAAATAACAGTTAATCAAGGAAATCAATTCTGAAGGGTATGAATAATGCCAAACCTAACCTGCATTTGATAACAGAACTTTCCAAATGAAAGGCACAGAAATACCACTCTACTACGAAGATTAGCATAATGAGAATTATAACAATAAGATGAATAATACTTTAATCTGTTTAACAGCAATTCATTTCAAAACACATTATTAAACAAATACAGTTCTTTGGCCAAAGAGTCTATTTACATAAAACATTGGTGAATTAACATGATCATACTATTATGAATTTCAATCACAAATATACATGTGCATGATGATGATAAAATTATTATTTTAAATTAATAATATAATCATTGATACCTGCTATAAACAACTTACATAAATTAAGTTAGTAACAGAACTGCAATTATCAGAAGTTAAATATTCAGGAGTAAATGGAACCAAAACAGATTAACAATAATATAAAATAATTTATTACTAGTAAATAAGCTATAAAATTAATTCAATAATTTCAATATAACTATTTACCTTGATTTAAGAATCAATATAAATCTTATGATTTAATTTACTACATATAGTTAAGTTTCATTATTCAAATTTATACTTAATTATTATTCTTCCTAAATTTCATTAACATTACTAAATTATTAAATGCACTTAGGGCACTCCTCACTAGATGCATAATTACTTATCATATAATACATATTTTCACTTTCTATAATTATAGACTCAAATACCTTCAAATTAAGATAAATCGAACATAAACAATGCAATTGACATTTCTATCAATCCAATTTAATATAAATTGATAGTTAGTTATATTATGGGTAACACTTAATTACATTATTCTTAAATCTTAATCAGAAATTAATTGCAAATGCATTTGTATCTTAAAGATCTACAAGACAGTTAGATTATTTACACATAGGCAATCATGTACACAAGACCATGAGTGCATCATTACCAAGAAATTCTGAGATAAGTTCATATTTAACAGAAATATAAATGGCGCCGGCCACCGTGGCGCAAATGGTAGCGTCTCGGCCTTTCATCCAGAGGTCTCGGGTTTGAGTCCTGGTTAAGTAGGGCATTTTTCACACGCTACAAAATTATCATTCATCTCATCCTCTAAAACAATACCTAAAGGATGGTCCCGGAGGTTAAAAAACAAAAAAAAAATATATATATATATAAAAGGTTTAACATCCATCCCTTAAAATATATCATAAATATTATGTGATCTTTAATAATGCATTTTAAAAATTATATTGATGTTTTGGTCCTAAATCAAGAGTACTATTTGCTACTCTGTAATATTTAATATTTAGATCTACTTTATAAATTATCTTGTTTTACATATTATTATTGTTGTTACTAGTTTCCCAAAATTTTCATTCATTAAAAAAACCTATATAAAAGAAAAATACATACAGTAACAGCACACCTTATGGTGTAAAGATATTCCTGAAGTAATTTTGACTGATTGTTGAAAACGAACCGTTGCCACAATGACAGGGTAATCTGTTACTTTCATTTTCACCTCTGAGATTCATGACATTCTTCAAATAAACACAGTTCTAAGAACCATGAAATTATGTCAAATATATTACCATTACAGTTACGTGAACAAGTAGTTGCACTCATGTTAAAGCAAAAAAATTAAAGTAACCAATACAAAACAAAAAAGAAAAAAAATGAAGGCTATAGAAAAAACAGTTTATTATTAATTTTCCCAAATGAATTCATGGAACTTTAAACCAAAAGAGTGTCAAATCCTCCCAAAAACAGTTGAAGAGTTTTCATAAGTCAATTTAAACCAAACAGCATGGAATGCTCATGAATGGTGTCGTTATTCTGAATGACAATGCATAGCTCCTGCCCAGGAGATTACAAAAAAAAAAGCATTTAGTTCAATAATTTAATTGGGAATCTCTTAATTTCCTCAATAATTAGTTTCATAGGGATGGATTCTTGACCAGTACTTCATCTTCAGTCTGATGATAATTCAATACTTTTGAAAAAAAAAAAACGTTGTAATACTTTTCTAGCACTGATTATTTATTCTTATTGCAGAAAAATAATTATAAATGATAAAAGTTACCTATTTTTTTTTTTTTCTTTTTTTGAGAGGGGGCTGTTTATAATGAAGATTAATTATAAAATAATCATTATATTTAAATAAACAAAAAAACTTTTAAAGATTCACAAAATTAGAATTTTTTCTCAAAAATCACCTTCCGAGAATTTTTTTTGAATTTTCCACATTTACTATGTTAAATGAAAGGAAATATTTTTAAAAAAATCCACTAAATAACATACAACCAATAAAAGGTTATTTAAAATTTGGTGGAGGGGTAATTGTAATGAAATTATATTATAATATTATTACTAAAAGTCTATTATTTAATCTTTAAATAGTATTAAAAATTTGGTTAAAAAACTTGCCATAAAAAAAATACACTTTTTTCAAGTTTTGGTGAGGGAGGAATTTTGGGGCAATTTAAAAAAAAAAATGTTAAGATATGTTAGCACACATGCACTGAGCTTAATATTCAAAATAATAAAACTCTTTATAAAGTAGGATTATGTTTATAAAAACTGACTCAATCCCCCTCCCATTGGTGATACTGACCAAAAAATTTTACCAAAAAAAAAATTGTCCTATGTATATGAGTTACTGTATACAATTTCATCACAATGAGTTTATCCAGTAAAAAGTTATTAAGCTTTAAACATGCCAACTCACGTATGTATGTACAAACATTACCCTTCACCTTATTTTTTTGTTTTTTTTTGTTTTGTTTTTTGAGGCTTCTGGATCATTAGACGTTGAGGTGAATAGATTTACAGCATAGCACTAAAGCTATGATGCCAGGAAAGTAAAAGTCACCATTTCCAATAAGAGGCATCTCATAACAGGCTTACAAATAAAAAAAATGACAACTGGAGTGATTTCCAAATGCCTTCTGCAGCAAGCTAACTATATAGTTGCATTCATTACGTAAATAATACTCAGTTACATTCAACCCTTCTCTCTCCTTCACAAATTGATTCATTCACTTAGATTAAAATAGGAGGAGACTGTCTGTATACTGAAGATTGTTTTTCTCAGAGAAAATAATTCTGACTAATGCAACTTGCACCTTTAATGCTAAATATGCATCAATGTCATCAGAAACATTGAGGTAGTGTACATGATAAATCAACATAATTATATGAAAATCAATGAAACCCCATTCACTGATTTTCTAAAAAATCTCCCTTGGACTCTTTAGGAAAATAGAAACTGCAAGAAAAAGAAACATTAAAATATGATTGAAATTAAAATTTGACACTAAATAAAATAAAACAAAATATGAATGAAAAGTTTAACCTCCGGAACCACCGCTAGGTATACCTTCAGAGGATGAGATGAATGAATTATAGCTTGAGTGAAAAATGCCATGCCTGACCGGGATTTGAACCCAGGACCTCCGGATGAAAGGCCGAGATGCTGCCACTCTTGCCAGGGAGGCCAGCTGAAAAGAGGATATTAAATTTTCAAATTATTAAGATATCTGCCTCCCTCAATGATTCAAATCCTGGTCAGCTTGGTTGGTAGTTTTCACATGCTACAATTCATTGAAAATAGTACAGTGGTTCTAAGTGGACCTCAGTCTGTAACTGCGAGTGTAAATAAATAAATAAACTGTGAATGTAATTATTACAAATAAAAGAATTTTATTATTTAGGTCATAAAATTGTAAAGGATGGTTTGAAAGAGATATCAAAAATAATCCTCAGAAAAACAAAGAAAGCATTCACACACAAAAGAGAATTAATATTGAAAACAAATTCTTAAAAATACTAATATGAAGAGTAATACTTCATGGCAGAAAAATATGGACGATGCTATCATCACCACCCAGGAAGGAAAAAGCAGAGCCTCTATTGTGAGATCAGCTAGCACTCCCACATCAACATTAGTACATTCTACAAGCACCCAGTGGTTTTCCATTCATTTTTGTACATAATCCACTTTGTTTTTTTATGGGTTGCTACTAATACTTTTCATTTTTTATACAACCTTTAGGAAATATTAAGAAGTTTCACATCTTCATTAAATGGTTGATTTACCACATTACAACCAATTTTACATTTTTCTAATGTAGGACCTGACAACAGATTCCTTACCACCTCACTGGGAGTGGCAAGCAAGTTGTTACATGAGAAAACTGAAAATTAAACAGAATAAGTCTCAAAAAAAAAAGGATTTAAAAAAAAAATATTAGTGACAGAATCTCAGAAAAAACTACCATGAACATTAAAGACCAGAAAAAGTTAATCGAGTCCTATAGAGCCTACAGAATATTTTTGAACTAAATGATAATATCTTTAAAAACACCTTTACCTATCTTCAACATAGTTATCATAATCCTTTTGGTTTTTTTTTAATTTCAATATCATAAAAGTTTCCAGTCTATTCTCCTCACAACATTACTACCATGTCTTGAAGCAAGTCATCAACATGAAACATTTCTAAATCAACATATTTCATCTTAAGAATTTTTTTTAAAACTGTCCATGTTAATTGAAAAGAAAATGTTTCTGGATAAAATGGAAGACAAAGATTTTTTTTTTGTTTGAAAAGTACCATTTTTTTAAGTGGCATTAACATATAATGAAAGGTAATGAGCATATGTTAAAATACTGTTCATAATTTATTATATATTAAGTAATCATTGTTTCTAATTGTTTATTGATACTATGGAGCTTGGAAATCACATAAAAAGAATTAAAAAATTGTATTTATTAAAATATTAATAATTTCTGTAGTTCAATTGAGTTATTAATAAAATACTGAAGAAAAGATAAGTTTTAATTTTGTATGTAATATGAGTTCAACAATGTGACTAACTCAAGACTGAAACAGCTCAAACTCAAGTAATTGTTTACTTAGAAGGACCTACAAGTCCTAGAAATGAATTTACAATTAGGGGGCATTATCAAAACTATGTAAACTCTTAGATTATTTCTTTAACAATATCTTCTGGATAACTGGTCATAATATAATGAGAGAAATAATGTTGTAAAATTAGATAGAATATAATAACAAGAGAACTTACAGACTCTTTAGTGATGTTACCATAAATTGCTTGTTCAAGAATAGCAGTCTTACCAACTCCTTTCATGCCTAGAAAAATAACTCTAGCTGTTTTGCCCATTGTTCTGTTGCTGTTTACTGCTTATACCTGAAAAGACTTATTTTTTTAATATGACTGCATTAATGAGTTCAATCAGTAATATTAAAATATAATTAAGTATTTTAATAGAAAAAATTATTAATCAGCAAGCTAAATCACTATATTTAAAAAAGTCAACATTTTTTAAATGATTCACGTTCAAAAATAAGCAGTTGTGCTTCCAAACATCTTTGAAACAAATTTTATTATATAATGCCATCTGCAACTTCATTGGGAGATACATAATTAGCTCTGAAAATATCCTCATGAAACAAAATTCTATAAGTTTTCGAAGCAGTTCAGTCTTTTTTTTTTGTTTTGTTATACTGTAAATATAGATGTTGTATTATACAAAATACAAATGTTGTACTGTTCCAGGATGATTATTAATATATAAATAAACAATAATTAACATTCAACGAGTTGTATGTGAATCTTTCTAATCGTTCATTTTACAAACATAAAAAAGCTAAAATAAAAACAAATAAAATAGGACTTCTAAAACAATGAAAAATAGATCTTCATTATGGAAAATACAAATCGTACAAAACCATAATTGTCCTAACTCAGACTGATTGACTGACACACAGGATGACAAACAAGTTAACTTAACTATGTAAAAGTTTTAAAAATACATTCTATTGATAATAAAAAAAAAAAACTGATAATCTTAAGCAATTACTAGGTCAAGTTTATTTATTTCATACATTTAATATACCACAGCATATATGCTTGGGATCAGGGCAACATAAAATGTAAATGTCAAAGGCAGGTGATCTGTATACAAGTCCACGCTGCATTATCAGTACTATAATCAATTAGCAATCAGTGTTTTGAGTTATGGTGACCTGTTCAGATGCTAATCCATCCTGTGGAGAAAGGTTAGGATTAAGGTTATCGTTACATCACCTTACAGGACAATAGATTTAATTTATATTTTAACAGAAACATAGTACTACAGAGAAAGACTTCATTACATGTTCCGTGCTATTAGTCATGTGCACAATGGAAAATAACCTTATAAAAGCATATTTTTAATGACTGATTCTTAAGTCCAATACTGTTCAAAGTTATAAATTATTTTTCATTTCCAGCACTCTGTGTTGAACTTTTTATTTTGTTAACAATCATATGTCAGTACAAAAAAATTGATATTGATCAAATAATTGTTCAATTATTACCAAAATAGTGTGTAAATTTTCACCTAAGAGTGTAAAATTTTCCAAAAAAGTATTTGTGCAATTAATTATATTAATTTCTTATATAATCAAAACGGATTTGAAACGTGCTTGAAGACCACAGGTCATCAAACATATCAAGAAAAAACTTTTAATACAATTAACACTTTGTGCACGGTTAACTTAACACTGACTTAGTCAGAGGAAAGAAAAAACCGGGTTAAATAAAAAGATTTTCTAATGGAGTTTGTAAGTTGACAAAATAAGAGAAGATATAGCGTGGTACTAAAATTAAGAATTTTGTAAATCATTCGCTAAAGTGATACTGAATAATTCATGTACTATTAACTATTAGTTCTTGTCAAAAATTTCAACTTGTTTTACAAGAATAAAGAAGATACGAAAATAAAATACATGAACTCGATCAGAGTATTGTGGTACAAGAATCGACTCATTCAACATTAAATTTAAGCACCTAAAAATGAAGTATCAGGTAGAAAACTTACTTGCTAAATTAGTTAGTACATGATGTAAAATGTAATGACTTCTTCAAACACTTCCCACAAATTTGTTAGTAATTACATAACCTATTTACATACATCTCTCCACAATGCAAGAACAGCTGTTCGTTTTAATGTAAACAGCAGTCGCCAAAAAACGAAATACAGTCTGCACTTGTAAAAGTGATAAACCTATTTAGTTTTTATTTCGCCTAGATATTGCAGTTTGCATTTTATTTGTAAATTCAGTGAAGTAAATGTTAAAAAACTATTAATAAACAATATAATAAATTGCAAAATCATGCAGTTGTATATTATTATAGACTATTTTATTTCTTCTTAAAGTAAAGCTAAAATTCTTGATTAAAAAGGTCTGAAGAAACACATCAGTTAATTAGCAATATTCTAAATTGATGATTTTTTTTTAAATATTAAAGAAAGAAACGATATAACCAAAACAACACAAATAAATAATAAAACAGTAGAAACAAACATAAAGCAAAATACATCAAAATCCAGTCTAAGGAAGGGTTGTTAAACAACTAATGAGTAGGATAGCTTAGAAGCTACCCACCAGTCAAAAAACCTTAAATATTTTAAAAAATCCTAGTCACACCTGAAATTATTAGGATAAAACACAAATCCAACCCGTGTAAAAAACATCCAACAAGGATGAATGGCCTAAATTGTAAAAATCATAAACAAAATAAAACTTTCGCGGAACCTACAAACAACTTACCTAACGCATTGGTGACGCATATAAAACTCAATCCTTATTACCAGTAAACAAAAATTATTTTTTTTGTAAATAATTAAATTATCTATTGGTTGTTAGCAAATAATTCGTTTGCGAGTTACAGCTAGTGAAAGGTTTTGCTCGAATTTCAGCTGTCACTGTGAAATGAGGTGAATTAGAACGTTAAAGTAGCAGAATTAATATTTCAAATTGTTTTTCATCTGAAAAATTGAATCAAGTAGATCCCAGAACTGTATCTACAATAGCTTTTGAGAAATCTGGAGTGAAAATCAATAATTGGGATAAGAAAACCCAATTTTTATGATTGACGCGCAATAACCTTCTTAAATTGGTAATAAATACATAAAACTTTTAAGTAAAACTAGTAGAAAATTTAATTCTTAACAAAATGGTGGTGCTGTTACACTCCCTCCACCTTAAAGCCCGAATAGCGACCTGATAAGGCGTCAGGTGGTCCAGATGAACCACGATCTTTTTCGTTCTTGAACTACACTGAATATTGTAGACTATGTTGTTGATTCTATTCAATACGGTGTAAAGTCCCTCCCAATTGGTCTGAAGCAAATCTGAAAACATCTTTAGATTGTCTTCCTCGGGCGGTAGAGCAAAATTCGATCTCTTTCTGACACAAGAATGTAACAGGACCAGTATAACGGACTAGGGTAAAGGATTCCTTCCAATTAATAAGAAACTATGAGAAATTAATAATGAAAGGAATCCAAAAGGAATTAAAAGGGATCCTTTTTTTAGGATAACAAGTCCGTTTAAAAATTTGGTGTTTGAAGTAAATTCAATCGACTCTATAACAGCTATTGTTTGACGAGAAGGGTTATCAGATCGGAATAGAAATTTATTGTTAAATGTAAGGATGTGGACAATTATTACGCCTCATCCATGCTGATCCCATAGGGGAAGACACCCGCCTTGTGATTATCGCGGTCACCATCCGCTCCCCGTTCCTAGTTCTAATGGCCACCCTCAAGCTCCCTGACCACGTCTTCAAGCCTAAACTCATATTTTGAGCAGACTTACAGCACATGACATGCATCATCTAAGCATACTAAGCATTGAGGACACTGACCTAATTCAGTCAAGGCAAATCGAGCAGACTGTCTTGAAATGCGCCGAGCTCTGAAAGGAACTGAGTTACAAGTTGGTTCGGGGAGATTGATATGAGCGAATGATTAGTATATAACACGATTCAACTTCCCCACAATTTGTTAACAATACTATCACGGTCGCCAATTAT
Source organism: Zanna intricata (assembly GCA_010016005.3). NCBI lineage: Eukaryota > Metazoa > Arthropoda > Insecta > Hemiptera > Fulgoridae > Zanna > Zanna intricata. Next base: position 9,820 of record JAAAKQ030222774.1, on the reverse strand, counting down.
AGTGAAAACATGGTTCGTAAATAACCAACACGATATCAAGTCTCGTCAAATCGTTGTTGAAAACGTTTATGAAATATATAGCGTCCGCCAACCTTTCAGTTGTAGCGCTCACACTCGAGTGCAATGAATATCGAGCAGTACGGACGTCATTCGATTTTCTCTTACCAACCTTTGAAATTTTAAAAAACAATTTATCGAGTTCTTTTTATCCGATAACTGTGCAAGCGTACTGGTTATCCGAGTACACTTCAAATTTATTTCGACTAATCACCGTTTTTAGACGTCTCACTTCATATGTACATAAGTAGTCGGGCAATCCGCATCCGAAATAGTCGAATTTTGTACAATGTACGTGTTGACGCGAATACTGTTGATAAGAATGTTTCACCGCTAACATCATAAAACAATATTTGCATACGGCAGTGTTCGTTACAATCGACGTCAATTCGTTAACTAATTCGGTAAAAGTTTTATTTTTCACAATCATCATCGTTAGCAACGGCAGTACTATAAGTAATATAATGTCTACACAAACGGTCTACAGTACCGATTCGTAAACTACCTAAATAATCACGTAATCCACTGTGGATCTCATCATACGTGGCTGCGTAATTGAAATGCACTCTAACTGTATTGAAACGATGAAGTCCACGCATATATTTCTAGCCTGCAGAAACGCAGCGGTTGTAAGTTTCATTAAATGACACAATGACCGTATACGTTGATGTGGGAAAAATCTAACCGTCCACACCGATGCTGCAATATATACATCCATCATTAAACTCCGATCGAAATTACAAAAAATAAGGTCCCTTTTAAACTTTTTTGTTGGTTGAAATTCCACGCCACCCAAGAGGTAGCAACCGTGGCGCGCTGAGATTTTGTTTTTGTCATGAGTGAAATCTCTCCAGAAGGCACACAATAAAATACTCAAATTTCTTTTTTGTATTTATTTTGTTTTTATATCTTATTCCTTCTTCTTCTAGTTATATTTTTAAATCATCCATGTTTGCAACTAACGTTTCTACACGTTCTCTTCTTCTATTTATATTGTAGAATCATCCATGATTATTACTAACGTATCTACACCTTCGAGTAGAAATATCGCAAACATTCCAAGTAATAAGCCAAAATATAAGATTAGAAGTAAAATTCCCAAGATCTCTAAGTGATAATGTGCTTCGAGCAGCATCTTGAAGCAGACTGAGCTCTTCGGTACACTAGTCTTTCGAGAAACAATCGACTCAAAAGCAATCGGAACGATTTTTCTTGATGCCAAATCGACAACGTGATGAGTGTGCGTGTCGAATTTTTCTCCACACCAACAACATTTCACTCACATTCCATTAAAACAGTAGTAGTAACCTGTCTTGGAAAATTCTTCTTTATTTTCTGCGCTGGTGTTTACAAACGTTCGTAGACGATCGGCTTCCCTCGACAGATTAAGAGGCTTTTTATCATACTTCAATCGTTGTATGTAGAAACAACCGGTGTGTAACGCGCATTTCCCACTCTTGTTATTGTGGTATGAACAATCTACAACGTAATTTAGATTTGGCTTCGGTGCGTTTTCCGGTAACGTACGAACATCGTTATGAAAACGTCGTAGAAATTCCGCTTTTTCCAGCCCTTTGGTGTGAATCGTGACGAACTGTGAACATACGGCCTTTATGATATCGTCGCTGTATACTGCATCGCCGTAATCCCTGTCGATTTTGTGAAAATTTCTCTCCAACCAACCGGCCATACGTTTGTGTTTCGACAACTCGGATTTCGGGTACTGTGAACGAAAATGAAGAATCATATAGTTCTCTTCACCGACGACAGCGAGCTCTTTCATGATAAACTCGCCGCGTTTGCCGATGAAGCCGTGATACTCGATAACTCCTTCCATGATGACTGCTCGTTCGCATATGAGATCTTACTTAAAACTTCCTTACACCTTTACTGCGTTGGTAGTTGTGGTGCGGATGCTTGTTTGTTCTTCTTTTTGTTCTTTGTCTCCTTCTCTTCGTTATCGATTGAAGAAGTACGATCGTACGGTTTACTACGCGAATTGTTTTGGTTTTTTCATCGCAGTTCTTGATCTTCTTCTTCTTCTTGATTTTCTCTTTCTTATCTAACGGCTTGATCTTCTTTGGAACTATAAACTGTTGACGAATGATATTAATGTCATTATCGTCATGTAATATTTGTTCAGAGATAAGAAACGACTGATCATCATCGTTTGACGAGCCCAAAATACCTCCTTCCTCCATGGCGACTAATTCTCTACTGGTGGTTTTTGTGTCGAGATGAAACTTTATACATCGGTAGTGTTGGTGAGGGTTTCCCCCTCCACAAACTCACCCCCCTCCTTTTTTAAAGGATCGTCATAATCAACAACATCATCTAGTGTACTTTCTGCCTTAATAGACGAAAACAATGATGTTGCTTTCGATGAAGATACTGATGACGTTTTATTAGCTGTCTTAAGAGACGGTACCGTTGATGATGTGTACAGATTAGTCGCTTTCCATGAAGGTAATGATGACGTTACTTTCGATGAAGATACTGATGACGTTTTGTTTGAGATTATATCTTTAAAATAAGTCGAAACAGACGTACCATTTGCAGCGACGACGGTTGAATTATAAAATATCGACGTCGCCTGCACAACCATCGATGAATTACACCATATTAACGGCATCTGATTCGGTGTTGGAGATGCAGGAGAAATTATTCTACACCGTATCGGTTTCATTTTTGTACACGTATGCTGTCGTTCCAATACATCATTCGTTATTACCGCTAACATTATTCCAACCAAAATTCCCATTTTAAATACGCTAACCGCAACTATCCACTTTTTAAATAATCAAATGCCTCCACCATTGCATTTTTTTACCTCCTTCCCCTTCGCCTCGATTGATTGTAAATATTTCTCGATGCATTACATAACCTTTTTCACAATTCCCGTAAGCGGAGTGTACGTGACGATTGTATCGTGAATAATGAAACAGTAGGCGGTCGTATTTGCCGGTATATTTTTTTGGTCTCGAAATCGATACGCACGACTACGGTTCCCGTTTTAAGCGATTCGTTCTGTCGTGAACAATCTATAATTATTAACGGTACGTTGGCTTTGAAATCAGCGAAAATGTATGCTGGACACTCGTCCTCCGACTTGTAATAACGCGACCGAAAGCTGGAGAACATTTCGTACATCATATTCACATCACCTTGTAGATTGTCGTACGGGTAATAATGTGAATTCAAATAGAGACGAAGGTTTACCAATTCGCACATATTGAATTGTGTCAGTATCTGTAGTTTTATCCTTTCTGTCGGTCTGTAAACCGAATATCACGTATCGTGGTTTCTCTGTTTGCGCACACGTCTTTACCGTCCACGAATGTATGTTTGTTTGCGGTAAAGCCGGATACTCGTGGATTTTCCATGTACGAAAAGCGATCACCAACTGCCTATCTCGTTCTACGATTTTCAACAATTGCAATCGCATCGAATCGGCGACGTGAACGTATGGAATTTTCCAAGCCAACTTTGTTACCTTCAACTTTGAATCGGGCGCCTCTTTGGTAGATACGAGTGCGTTTATGTCGTTGGAAGATCTAAGCAAAACCAATTCTTGTTTCACGTTCAGTATTATGTGTTTGTAGTCTTCAGCGAATCCCATAAGCATACGCAATGGTACGTAGAAGCAAAATCTTCCCGTTTTCTCGTCCAGATCGAATTTAACGGACACGTTAAATTTCCATCCGAAGTTTTCCAAAATGTTATCTTCATTTTTACGCAACGATAGGATGTTTTTTTATCGTAGTCATTATTCCCAATTTTTGTATCCGACACATTTCCGTACCGTATATTTCGTATCTTATCTCTTCGAACAGCAATGGTACCGCGTTGTTAGTCAACACTGATTCGGCTGCCTTTTTTTCACCGGCCTTAGTAATCAGCGTCCCTTCGACCATCAAAAAGCTTTTATGTGGTAACGTGCACACGTCCTGTTGGTGTATCGGTATCCGTATTTCATCGTTGTTGTTATAAGTCGTTGAAGCGTACGGTAGATGAGTGTGATATTCGTACTGGGTGATTGTGTTTTCGAAAGAAACACTTTCACCGACGTCCAACATGTCCACCGTAGCCATTACGATTCACCACTGTAAAGCCTAGTTTCAAAGTAGCAACACGTTCCGCGATGTTAACGCTTTGGTATTCACTCGTTGACTGATCGGTTTGCGTGTCGTTCCCCTACTGATATTGTATATTAACCCCATCTTCGCCTTAAATGTAACCTCACGGTTATGGTTTCACCGCGAAAATTTATCAACTTTCCGTTCTGATCAATAAACTTCAATGTGATATCATGTAAACTTTTCATGTTCACCGGAAGATATATAATACACTTCGGCGATTCGATTATTTTGAAAACTGGCAGTACGCTTAGCATAAATTCATGCAACACGTGACCCTCTGTTCCGTTCGTATACAAGCCTCGTATAATATTGCATTCGACGCGTACGGCGTTCACGTTGTTAATGGCGACCGGTTTAGATGACTCGTGCCATACATCCGCTTTCAGATACTTCTTTTCGAATCCCAAAAGCGGTGCTAAGCTATCTTCTCTCGTCATGAAATCAATAGTCGCGTTGCATTTAAGTTCGCATTTTAACGTATTGTTATTCGGTCACATTTCTAAAAATATTCCGTGATTATCTTTCAGATCGTTACTTAATTGTTATCGATATCGTTCACTTCGTACGAACCGGTCGTAATTTCGACATGACCTGGATCGGTTGTTGCTTGATTTTTGTAATGACGGTAAAGGTGTTGTTGATACCCTCTTCCACATTCGGAATCAAATTGTACGATAATATGTTTATTAACGCCAGTTTCCATTCGCCATTGGAGAGGTCCAAAGGCGGGAAGAATGTAGCGTGTAATAACGACGTATCTCCACTTATGCAGAACATGATGCTTACTTGTAGGCTGACGAACCGCGACTTAGGAACTCAAGACATAAATGACCACAGATAACCGTGTCTATACGCTGTTTTGTTTTGTAATTGTAGTTTATAATCGAATCGTCCGGAAAATAACGCACAATTCGTTCGGCGGACGCAAATTTCCGAAACTGTCAAAATAGTCTACAATAGGTCTTCGTTTTCAGTAACACACCCAATGCGTTCCATGACCGGTGCTGCGATCAAGATTGACTATCGCAGACTCGTTGGTCTTCGGTTTTTTGGGTAATGCATCTAACATGAAGACTCCTCAAAAATCGGGTATGTTTAGTTTATATTTCGCGTACGACATCAATTCGATATTGGATAGCGGTCGCACTGGTATTCCCTTTATTGGAGACGACGTTGACGGCGTCGTCGGCATTTTTTTTACCGCCTATTCCCAAACCAGTCAAAGGGTAGGGTTTAAGGTATAAACCTTTCCCTCCAGCGCTTTCTTTTCTTTTCATCATCTCTACAAAATGTTTTATATTATTCTTTTTTGTGCGTCTTCTTCCACAACCACCGAACTTTGCTTTTAGTTTCATCGCGTTTGTAACGCCCAATGCTGCTGTCTTTTCTGCGATACTTTAATCTTTAGCTTTCACTCGTTCCCAAGCGCGATCGGCTAATTTACGATCGGCTGTCACTCTGTTTTTGTTGTCGCTGTACGTATCGTATGCGATGTAGTGTTCTTTACAAGCAGCGTCCAACTTGTTTATACCCGGATCGTTTCGTTTTAGTCGTTTTATTAAATTTGTTCCCGGTCCGCAGTACTGATACCCTGGAATGTGTAATTCTACCGGCAATAAATCGACGCCTTTGTGTACATCTTTACCAACAACGTTTTTGACGCCTTTTAATGCTTTGTCACAAATATAAGATCCTAACGCTCCTGCAGCTCCCGCTGTTAGAGTTGTTAACAGTCCACCGCCTCGTTTAAGACTGATTGTTCTTTTCAACTTTCTCGCCTTACCCTTACGGACAGGACGTTTTGACTTCCTCACGCTTCCCATGTTGGAGACACAATGAACAACATTTTTACGATTGTCCACCACCACCATCTTTCTTTATCTTATCTGAGTTTGGATCTATGATCGAGGACGTATCATATTTTTAGTCAGATCCTCCTTATCTTCTTTCTTCTTTTTCTTATCTGTGTTTGGTTCCATGATCGGCTCTGTGATTGGCGTTCATGGCTATACTGACCTAATTTTATCGGATAGGGATGTTAATTTGCTTACAGGTACACTTTGTGTGATTAGAAGCCACAACCTTTTTATAATAGGTTATCAAACTGGTATTTATAAGCTGTTCTGTGATGTGAATTTCCATACCCACGTTTTCGACAGCATCTAAGTGTGGACGACATGTGAATTCGGGACTCTGTTGACAATATCCCGAACCTTTGTCACATCTGTGTAAAACGACATAAACCGGTCTGAACGTGAATCTTTGAGAACTGAAATATTTTGAAATACTAGAGATCGCTATTAATCGTTGTTGTGGTATGTTACATAGAAACTTTATCGAGTGCCGACAAGTTTTAGAAAATGTTAAATTTCGACACTGTGGTTGTGAGAAATATAATACAACAAAAAATTATAAGTGCACTACTTCTTGTGGCATAGCGCTCTTGAGATATTTACGCTCTGACGTTCACTCTGATACTGACTGATAATTCAGTGCTCCAATTAAGGGGTTTCTTCAGTAAAGAAAAAATAACCCAAATAATAATAGTTTATTTTCGAAACTGTAATAATACAATAATTTATATTGATATTCATTTATATCATATGATTTCGATATATTTTCAATTTACAACCTATGTTAATACAATAATTATTTATATACAAGTTCATTTACAACAGGATTATTATAGATAATTTACATATATTTACAATTTTCAGTTTACAATAATGATAATTTACATTTAAAAAAACAATAGATTTTTTAATTTTTTTATAAATTACTTGATTTTTTGCAAAACATAATTTATGCAACCTTCATTGGGAAAAATTTAATGTAGAGATTAACAATGACTGTGTTTAAAAATAATAATGATCAACAAGATGCGGCAGACTTTCAAGTCTTGGTCTCTTGGATGGAGTCAAGTTTACATCATCATCGTTGTACTGCACTGTTCGTTTCAAGCTATAATGTCCGTACGGGAGTGTGTCGGTCTTATGTTCTAAAATGTACCTTTTGTTATCGTAAGGTGATAACGCCGTTTTTGACTGATGAACGATAAAGATTCGGTGATCGTAGCTTCTTATACAATGTGCATCGGTCGTGGTGATGACATTGTCAAAGAGGCCCGTTTGAAGAGTTCGTGGCTAAGATCTTTCGCAATAGATATCGTAGGGACACCTTTTGCGACAGTCTTCTCTTTTCTATTGAAATTGAGAATTTCTATTAAAATCGAGAACATCTTTGCACGTAACCCGACAAACTCACGAATCGGTTTACCATTCATCTCGTCTTTAAATTTACCCAGTTGTTTCTTGTTTATTGAACTAAAGCACTGATGTCGAAATTTAACATTTTCTAAAACTTGTCGGCACTCGATAAAGTTTCTATGTAACATACCACAACAACGATTAATAGCGATCTCTAGTATTTCAAAATATTTCAGTTCTCAAAGATTCACGTTCAGACCGGTTTATGTCGTTTTACACAGATGTGACAAAGGTTCGGGATATTGTCAACAGAGTCCCGAATTCACATGTCGTCCACACTTAGATGCTGTCGAAAACGTGGGTATGGAAATTCACATCACAGAACAGCTTATAAATACCAGTTTGATAACCTATTATAAAAAGGTTGTGGCTTCTAATCACACAAAGTGTACCTGTAAGCAAATTAACATCCCTATCCGATAAAATTAGGTCAGTATAGCCATGAACGCCAATCACAGAGCACTGATGCAGGAGGATACTCTGACGTATCGAATTTATCTAAATCTTCAAGCATATCCTTATATATATCTTGAGTTTGGATTTCGTACATCAGGCTGTCCGTATCGGTCATTAATAACTTAATTTTACGACCGTACCGATTTCACATGTAATCGTAATGAAATCGGTACATGATCGTTTTGCTAATGTCCAATACTGAAAACCCAATATAGATCGGTCGATTTAGTAATATTTCGGTTTTTTTCAAGCTAACTCCGATAACATCAGTTTTGTATATGAACCAAGATTTTACCCTCGGTTTAATAATCAACTTGTCGAGTTTTTGTTCGTCAGTGACTAGTTTAAAGTCAATTCTGATACGTAAATTTTCAAGGGATTTACTGTAAACTGCGTTGTTCATCAGTTAGAAGTAATCTTTTTCAAAATTGTTCCTAGCCTTCGCCCTACATTTGGTATTGAAATCAATGTAAGGTTGCAACTATCGGGTTTGTAAGAACTCAACGGCTCTGTGTATTTTGGTTAAAACCAGCCCGTGTTGTGTACAGTTTTAGACTTTTGTAGTGCAGTACGTACTGTTTTTTTTCTAACAGTGTTGTCAACAATTTCGGTACAGAACATCTTTTTTCTGGCCTACAGTGGGGCAAAACCATTTCGTCAGTCGGGATACTGCGTTCGGGGACGAGCGGGTAATCTTTATGGAGGTCGTGTAGATGTTCTGAATACAATAAATCGACCTCAAAGATGTAGCCCTTGTCACCGTTTTCGTTGACGGAATGAATGTCGAGGTTTTCGATTTCTTCTTCACTCATCCATCGAAAACACCCGTGGGGCAAGGACTCCACCATGGCGTTTCCATAAAGGTTGTTACAATCAAGATATTGTATCCATTTGGTGGAGCGGGTGCTGTCGTACTCATCTGGAATCATGGGATTGTTGACTTTGGCATATATGTTTGAAATAATAGCGACTCCCCCTCGTGTACCTTTTTATATAAAAAGGTGCATGTTGTTGTCAGTCAAAAGTTCCAGTCTTTGTTTTTTTTGTATTTCAACATGGCTTTCCACGTAAAATGAGGGGTCGAGAAGAAGTGGCACGGGTCTAACCCGTAGAAATTCATGGATGTATCACGAAAACTCTCAAAGACATCGAATAGAAGTAAGACATCGCTAAGAAGGTAGAGATCGAGCGGTTTCGTCAAATTTACGTGCATCAGTTATGTACTCGTACGGGTAAACCCCTTTTCGTATCAGAAGCTCACGTTTGTTTGAGTCAGAGTATATTGTGGTGATTCGTATGATAACGTTGTCCTTGCTGTCACAGTCTTTTGCAAGATTGTAGAGAAGTTTTACCAATGATGATGACAAAAATTGAAACGAGTCCAAAAACCGTAAAGGACCGATTGTCACCGACTGGAAACGCTCAGATGTATTGGCGATGCACTCGATTTTCAGATATTTGACGTCCCTATATTTACCTTGAACTTGGACGACATGGTGGGCGTCATAGCCGCCAAGGTTGTGGAAAAATACAGGTATGTGCTCTGTCCGTTTGCAATTCAGAATACACTCATTGTGACAATCACCTAGGTACTGATCGGTCGTATGCTAATGATGATGTACACGGTCGTCAAACAGCTGTCTATGACACAAGAAACACTCTGTAGCTTCGTGAAAAGCTAGTGTGTTTTCCGGTGTCATATCCAACGGATTCTCAGTGGTCATAATTTTGTGTAACCGTTTGCCGTGCTCCAGTAGCTCGTCTAGCATTTTTTCCACAACCTTTTCCCCAACACTCGTCGCTCGGTACAATACAGGACCGACACAAATCTTCCCCACTTCATTGACGATTACAAAACAGTAACCCGAAGGGAGGTGGATGTCCACCTTATTTGTGAAACTT
>JAAAKQ030222752.1:0-11428 GCA_010016005.3 Zanna intricata | reverse complement strand
CTCCGTCGCTAAAGACGAAGCCCCCGGACCAGGTGTGATCGGGACTACCTTGACGGCAGCCCGTTTAATTTTGCCAGCACAAGCGGCGGACTAATCCGCTTAGGTGCAGGCGCTGCTGCTACCGCGGCGAAGGAGACAGGCTTTTTAACCTTCTCCTCCACCCTTTTAAGGGAAGTGTGGATTTCGCCAAGGACCCGCCCTGTTTCCGGTTTGAAGTCCCTGACTCCCTCCACCACCTGGTCGACCTTCCCCGACAGTCTTGACACAACCGAGTCGAGGGCAAGGTTGGCGCCCTGGAGGTGCTCATAAGTGACTGTAAGTGACTAAGTGGTGCTCAGTCAAGTGACTGTATATATTAGATCTGTAAATTATCCGGGATTTCAGGCGAATCAGCTACCCCACGGTGTTACCGCATCGTCAAAATTCTTCATTTCATTTCGCCACTTAGTTTTGTTGGTTCTTTGTTTCTTTAGTTATTCCTTGTGTAATTGAAAAGACAATTTTTTTAGTGTTTTCTTTGCTTTTTATGTTCTGAACTTGATCAATAATTCTTTGGGCTCATCTATATATATATATATATACTCATTTATATTTATTACATATTTTTATGCAGTGGCGTATGTAGAATTCTTTTAAGGAGGGGTGATTATTTTTATAACTAACATCGGTATTTTAAATTTTTACGTTATTCTATTACTATTATTATAATAATAATTATTATATTATGTTACAATATAATTATTTTATAATTTTCGAATATAACATTTTCATAAACACCCTAATAAAATCTTTTGCATATTATGATCCTCTTTATATAGGACTAATATTAAAAAGTATTTAAACCTTCAAGGGGGGGGGGGTCAAGAGGAGGATGCAAGAGGGGAGTTACCCGGTAACTCCCCTCTTGCATCCTCCCCTGTATTTTTTTATACCGTATAAAATATGTTACATATACAGGTCTTTGAGGGATTTCAATGGAAACCTCACTCTGTATGGTTTTTTCTTTTTTTTTTTTGTATTCAAATTTACTTATAGTCCTGGTAAATTGAAACCGATTGTAAATTAAACATTGTGACAAATTGATCTATCCACTCTAAAGGTATCGAGCAAAAAACAGGCCGACACACTTAATTCTTCTGGAACTTTCTTTTCAATGTTAAATTTTTTTTTGGCTTTAGGAGGTTATAGAATATCTAAATTTGCAAAACCATAACATGCAGAATTCGATACGATTAGCAAACTTACCTAATGTTATCCGCTGTACAGCTGTACCATCTAATTATATAAGCGAGAAAATAAAAATAAAGTAACTAATATTCTGATATTATAATAGATATTATAATAAACTATCAAATTATTATAAATATATATTTTTCGTTCGTTTTCGCCAGTATCGAGATCAACCAAATATAATTCATAAATATATTTTTTTTTGTACGATATCTGGTCGCAAGCGATTCATACACCTTATTTCAAAAACCTTTCCACAGTTTTACACTATAAATCATATGTGAATGTTGGTACGATGTGTCCGGATGAAATATGGTATTTTTCACACGCTACAGAACTCACTATCATTCATCAAAAGTTTTTATAAGGTGTCAGCTTCTTGTTGCTTTTTTATGAATAAATTAATCATAAGGTTCTTCTCTTAAATAAGATCATAAACCATTCTTTTTTAGAATTTTCTAATAAATTTTTTACAAAATTCTATGATATTTATCTTATGAATCTTATCAGTTCTAATACAATCTTTCTATGAGTTATGAGATTAGATATAACATAGATTCAGATTTACTGTTATTTTAATTAAATAAAAATAAAAATATAATAAACATTGTAACTTCATTTTAAAAAATAAGTAAAATACTAATTTTTATTAGTTATATTTTTGCGGATAGATTTGAAGCTTAATAACTCTTCTCTTCATAGCCACAGTAAAAAAAACTCGCAAGCAAGTTTATTTTAATATTAGATTTGCTTATTTATTCAATCAAAAATAAATTTCTGATGATATCAAAGCCTACAAGATTACATAACAATTCAATACATAAATTAATTGGTTTTATATCCATCTAAAAATAAATATTCAATAAATTATAATTGAAATGAGATTTTTTTTTTGAGTAAAAATATAAATTTAACGAGAAAAAATTACCTTGCTTTAAAAAAATTAAGATTTAAGAATTTTTTATTATACCAGTATTTGTTGTGGATTTTTGATCGGTTAGTCTTAGATCGATTCTCGGAAAAGTCTGGAATTTTTTCATCTACCATATAAAACATTTCATCCATGATCATACGGCTATAATGTGGTCATAATGTCATGCATTTCGTCTAGCTTGTTAAAAACATGACACTACAACTGCATATAGTCATTGTATCGTGGTTTTCAACTGCGGGTGTATATTACCCGTATAATGGTAGTATCATGGTTAAAAATACCCTTTTTTAGAAGCGCGTGCAAGGTCATTAAAATAAAAAACACAAATATAATAAAAAATAAGCCAACTGCTATTACAGAAAATTAGTTATTTTTCCTTATGGATTTGTTTTTTTTTACCTCCGAGACTACCGTTAGGTATCGTTTCAGAGGATGAGAAGAATGACAATTTTTTTAGCGTGTGAAAATACCATGCCTGAACGAGATTCGAAACCGGGACCTCTGGATGAAAGGCCGAGACGCTACCACTCGCGCCACGGAGGCTTTTATTTTTTTTTTAACCTCCGGAACCACTGTTAAGTATATCTTCAGAGGATGAGATGAATGAATTGTAGCGTGGGTGAAAAATACCATGTCTGACCGGGATTCGAATCCGGGACCTCCGGATGAAAGGCCGAGACGCTACCACTCGCGCCACGGAGGCTGACTTCCTTATGAATTAAACGCTTCATAAGGAACTCATTTATCAACTGAAACTTATGTAATTTTAAAACTAATAAATTATTTTTTTATGAATTTTTAATAACTACAAAAATAAATTCATAAAAAAAATTAATTCATCATAAACAACACAATCTTTTTACGTTTTAGCTTTACTTAAGATTAAATTCAACGATTTGGATGAATATTTTGTCTTACGGAAAAAATTTCTTTAATGCCCATAGTTAGTTTACTTCATGTAAATTAAATGGATTATTTTTTAATTGGATTAATTTTTTATTAATTTAAATAAAAAATTTAATAAAATTTTTTAAATTAAAAATTTTTTTGTTGTTTATATATATTTAAATTTTGTTTAATTTAATTTAAATTTTTTGATTATATAAATATTTTTTTTGTTTATACTATTGAATTGTACATAAATTTAATTAAAATTTTTTTGATTATATATAAATTATTTTTGTTTATAGTAATGAATAGTTACAGCATAATGATCTAAACTAATTTTGTCATTCAAAGAATTATCGTGTAAAACTTGAGGAAAATTATAAAGAAAACTTAAATTAAAACAAGGCCAGTAAAACTTACATAAGCATGTAAAAAAAAGAAAGAATTTGTAAAAAATATTGCACTACTCTTTGAGTAAATTTTAAAGACAAAGAGATCCATGGTGATCGAATTTCTATGACCAAACTGTAAGTAAATTTAAATTGTATCAATTACCCATATTCAGATCGTACAAAATTTCATAAAATTTGCTTAATCCAACCTGAAGATATCAATAAAAGTGTTAATTGAAGAAAAATGCAAAAAAACCTTATCAGCTCCCCCCTATCGCTGAATGAAATCATGCAAATACATATAATCTAAATGACATACTATCGTAATAGAGTAGGGGATTCAAAACATGAATGTTGGGGAAAAACTTTCCTGTCGATCAGACCAGTTGGAAAAGTTCTCCAAAGATGCCTTAATTAACATACTAAATGTCAACAGCCTCAATACCAAGAAATGTTGAGATATCCGGGTGGATCTAGTAAAATGGCCCGCTTTATATCGATGTAAACGTATCGTAGTCCCGTTTTTCGGTTGTAACTAGTTAAATATTGAATTTATCGAAAAATGTTACAAAAAAAGTTTTAGAACGGAAATTTTTATACAAAATATTTCTAGTAACATTTTCATAAGATCATAAATAAACTTTATAATGATTGTTACATCAAAAACAAAAAAAAATCGTTTTCTACATTTAATAATTACATTATTTGAAAATGAAAAAAAAATTAAATCGAAGGTTAACAATCGATAAAGTACATATTTCTGGATAAGTAAACCAAGTTTAACATAAAAATCTGTTCTGTTAACTTTTTACTAATAATTATTTATGTTAATATTTTCACCGTTTGATGCGCACTGTCGCATTTTACAAATATTACGCTCACGAAACTCGATAAAATATTAAAAAGTTACGTAAAATTGATATTACAGTCTAAAAATGAACTATTTTCCCTAACTTTTGCTATTGCTTAATATTTAATTTCATAAATTTTAGTAACTTATGACTGGTATTTTGTATTTAGTGAAAAACCAAAAATACGTATTTAAATAAAATGAATTTAAAATTACTAATATATATATATATATATATATATAAAAAAAAAAAGACAATATATTTTCTATAAAACTTATTTTTTTTTTTTTTTTTGTTAAATCTCCGGAACCACAATTAAGTATATCTTCAGAGGGATGAGATGAATGAATTGTAGCGTGTGTGAAAAATGCCATGTCTGACCGGGATTTGAACTCGGGACCTCCGGATGAAAGGCCGAGACGCTACCACTCGCGCCACGGAGGCCGACTTCAAAACTTATTAGATTACCTTACTTTAAGAATATATACGCATAGCTGTTTTTCGATATTTTGAATTTGGTTTTTATTTGCAGGCCTTTCATAAACAAATTTGAAAGTACATCGACCTGACAACATTATACTATAAAATTTTATTCCTAAATGTAGTAAATTCTTTTACTTTTACCAGAGTTATTCCTTTACTTATCATTTATCGATGAAATTTTTATTTTTTGAATTATCTACCGTAGATCAAAAGTTACAGATATTTGATTATCACATGCACGTGTTGAAACGGTACCGGCGACTACTTCATATCTCTCCTTACAGGCAGTATATAAAGCGCTACTGTTTATTGAGCTAGCTCATTTATTTTTGATCTGATCACAATATGTCCGTAGACCTTTTTGTGTAGAATTTTTCGCTCTCTAGTTCCGATAAAATGAGTCTTCTGTAAAATTAATATTTAACGACCTACAGCCAAAAAGTGAAAAAAAACAAGGTGTTTTAATTTTATTTTGTTTATAAACAAATGTCGTAACAGTAGTGAGGTTCTCAACTTTTGGTATTTTAATTTAGGCATGCTTAGGGAAACCTTTTTCACGTGATCTGATGGACAGGAAAATTTTGCCCTATAATCATGTTTTGAATTTAATGGTTCTAATTTATAATGATTCATCTAATTATTATCATGGAATAATCTAATTACTACAAAAAAGTTATTTTGAATCCAGATACGACAAAAAAAAAAGAAAAAAAGAAGCCCTCCTCTTTATGGAGATTTGAAGAAGACAAAATACCTTTAGAAATGATCATACCTAATCGAGAATTATTCAATTAAATGAAAAATATATAACTAACCATTGAGTCAAAATTTTGAGGTGCGGGACTCATCGGATCCAGTATCTTGCTGACATTACTAGACTAATGGTCTAGACTAATAGTGACCAAAATAAAGTAACATTAATTGACTTATATAGAAATCATAGTGTCAAATTTAAACCAAATCGGTCTATCCAGACTAAAGGTATTGACAAAAAACAGGCGAATATTCATACTACATAAATACATACTATATATATATATATATATATATATCCTTCCAGAAATTTTCAATGCTAACTTTTTTTCTTTTAATGGGAAGCATGAAACGTTAGGATATGAAAAAAAACATAAATAAGCAAAATTAAACCCGATTAGCAGACATTTCCTTAGGTAACGTAGCTCTGCTGGGAAAGAAAGAATACTAATATGCCATAACATACGCGACCTTAGCTCACTCTCGGTAATAATTTCTATAAATTTATTTCCCTATTTTTATCAAGATGTAGATATTTTTTGTTTGTAAACCTTTTTTTTATACACATTTTTTTTTGTCCCATCCATAGTTTTATTTAAATTAAAACATTGGGAATTAAAAAAAAAACTTTAAAGAATATAACATTTAAAAAAATAAAACTAGTATTTTTTAAAATAAATTTCAAGTTTTTGAAGTTGCGATCGCTGCTCCCTTATTCTTTTCATGATTACGTTTGAATCCTTTTCCCAATAACAATTAGAGATATTTTGATTTTTTATTTATTATTTTTCTTTTATAATGAGAAAAGTAAATAAAGTTTTTTGAAGTTTAGTTACAGCAGGAAAGCTAACTATTTTCCAAATTATTATAAAGCTAACTTTGCCGTTTCCTGCATTCCAAATTCCTTTCCATCCTACCATTATTTTCTTTTACATTATTTTCTTTCTTATTGTATTACCGACATCATCCATCAATGTAGATGGTCAGCCGGTCATCTCCTTCCCGCTTGAGCCCACTTATATAACCCACTGAGGCACCTATTTGTCTTCCATTAGTACCAAAGTAGCCATTTTGATTCAATGTCATTAAAAAACTAAGTAAATCATTTCCAATCTCATTCTTAATTGTTCATTCAGCCGGAAAGCTGATCATAACATATCAAGAAAAGGTGATTAAAACAGTAGAAAAGAAAAAAATAGAACCGTAAAACATTTAAAATTACATTAAAAATTGAAATATTTAGCAAGGAATAGAGGAGCATAGTAGCGGATGTAGTGCAAGAGATTGTCTCAAACAAAAAGTAATCTATGATGTTGAATCAGTTTAAACTAACATAATAGCCGGTAACATAATAACCGATTTCTTGCCGGCCTCCGTGGCCGAGTGGTAGCGTCTCGGCCTTTCATCCGGAGGTCCCGGGTTCGAATCCCGGTCAGGCATGGCATTTAAACACACACGCTACAATTCATTCATCTCATCCTCTGAAGATGTATCTTAACGGTGGTTCCGGAGGTAAAAAAAAAAGCCTGCCTCCGTGTGTCGCGAATGGTAACGTTTTGGCCTTTCATCAGGAGGTCCAGGGTTCGAATCCCGGTCAGTCATGGCATTTTCACACACGCTACAAATAAAATAACTAACAGAATGTCAAATAATGAACTGAAAAAAATGTTTGCACAGTTCTGCGCAAGAAGACAGACTTTTTGTTTCCGATAACCTCACTATTTCGCAATTAAAAAACTCGCCGATTTTGAGAATACAACGCATTACATACATTCAATTAACTAATAGATCACACACACAAGCATTAAATTTCAACTCACTAACCATTGTGACTTAAACCATGAAAGAAGAACGCATGAAAAATACACCAATACAAAGTCTTATAACCTCAAAAAGAATAGTAAAATAACCTCAATTTGAGATTATGCTGTCTGTTATGGTGTCGACATTAAATTGAGGTTAACTGAAGATCGACTTAATCAATCTTCATCAAATTTTCACATGCACAACTTCAGATACACTACTACAGCATAATTAAATTTCAGTGAAATTGATCAGATAGTTTTAGAGATTTTCATGCAACAAAAATTTATACCATAACGAAAGTAATATCATAATTTTTATTTGAAAAGTTGGTAAAATAACAGACGTTAAAAAAAATAAACATTTACAACGAAAAATTATTTTTATATAAAGATAGATAAAACCAAAACCACGGTGTGTTATTTGTTGTTTTCTATCAACATATTTTTCCAGTAAAAAAAAAAAAGGGTTTAATAGAATTTTCCATGTTAAATTTTTCACTTAACACTATTCATTTAACAATCGAATTTTACGAAATATTTACTAGCGCTAATATTTGTAACTAGCATTTGTTAGTTCCATTACCTAGAGGTCTCTATCAGAAGGAGAGATTTTTTATAAATACGCATAGACTATATACGCATTAACTAATGCGTATAATGGAGCAACTCACGTAACACTGTGTATGTAATTATACAAATATAACAAAAAGTAATGGATAAATTTTCTACTGATCAATGGTATAATCCCGAAGATAAATGAGCATAACATTATGCAATAACACTGTGTAAAATTATTATCATGTTATTACAGTAGATAATAACATCAGCAACACACCGATAATGATAGTTTTGTATATATATATATATATATATATATTTGTATAAATGTATATGTATAGTCGAGGGATCTAGGGGGTGGTTAAAATCGATCGATAAGGGGTCGGTAGGTGGGTGATACGTTGGTCTACCGGCCAGTAGAGGGCCAGTAGTTAGTTGAACGAGCGAGCAAAAAGGGTGGGTGGGTAGTTATCGGGCGAACCACCTGCGACACCTGCTGACATACTATTGAATACACGGTGAAGTACAGTACAATAGTTTGTGTGCGGAGAGTGTATGGTGTACCACGGACTGGACGCTATCAAATTATAATATACATTAATTTAATACTATAACTGCAGTGTACTAACAACCGGTTCCGTTATATATATATATATATTAAAAAACATATTGATAGTAATAAGATGAAATTACGCTGACCGATAAGCATTCAACTAAAATTGCACGTGTATTTAACAACATATATGCAAAATAACAGCTGTATAACTACGTTGCATTATTAAGGTAATTTTTTGTGGTAGTAGTTTCAAATTTCAAATAATTATAACTCTTCTTTTTTTTTTAATATTAAAATGTTCTACCAACAAAAAATATTATAATTTTCATTTTCTTTTTCTCAATAAAAAAAGAGCTTTCTTAATACGCTATTACGATTAAGTACAACAAAATTTCACTTAAATTTAGTACAAGAAAACTTAAATGCGTTTATAAATTATTATTTTAAATTAATTATAATTTACAAAACAAAAAATATGGTATTAATATATCTAAAAGTTTTTTTTTTTTTTTGTGTAAAATATGTTTTTTTTTTCTATTGATACCTATTTCATATGCAAGATTAATTCTCTATGTTCTATATTAATACACATATTGCATTTATTTATTTACTTCTTTTTTTTCTCCTCAATAAAATAGAGTCCATATAAAATATTAATTTATTTATTAATTCATACTTTTTTCTCTGTTCTTCTATATAGTTTTGTAGGATAATTAATGATTGCATATATCTCTGGTTACTCATCAAAAAATATAATTTAACACGTCATATAATTTTTTATTATTTTCCCAAAAAATATTCTAATATTTATAAATGTATAAATTCGATTTATTAATAAAATTATGTAATAAATAACATTAACTGAAAATAATTTTATAATGTATATAATTTATCATTGAAAATTATATAACATATATATTTTGTCTATCACTGTTAATTCATTCTTTAGTTTAACTATACCCTAAATCTGTCAGATTATGAAACATTATAAATAAGCGAGATACGTAATAATTTGCAAGACTAATAAAAAAAAATTCACGTTTAAAAAAATTGTAGTAAATTAGTAATATTAAATGATAAAAAATAAGTGTATGAAAAAAACTGAAGTGGACACCACATGATTTCCTTGTACGAAAATCCAAAAATGATATGATCTAAATTATAATTTTCAATAAATATTAAATAATCAGATGTTTCATCAAATCTATTACATATATACATTTTTTAAATTTTATTTTACTTATACCTTTTGATTTTTTTTACATTTTTTTTTTTTTTAATTGTAATTATTGAATTATTATTTATTGTAAAAATTTTTGCGCAATCACGGGTTAATAATTATTAATAATTCAATGTATTTAAACAACAAAAATAAAGTTAAAAAATAAAAAAGGAGATGAAGGCTGATTTGAACTGATGTGACTTCCAATATTTGTAATATCCAAATATTTCATTAGTTAAAATTTTATTTGGCTATAACACTGGAAACAATGAAAATAAGTACCACTTATGATGTATCTTGAAAAGCTTTCAATGAGGGCTTACTACTGCAGGTAAGATAAAGTCCAAAATTCATTTTTTATTTTTTTATTTTTGGTTTGTTTGACACTTTTGGTTCAATCGATTGCAATCAAAAGGGGAGATGCACACCTAGCTGTTACAACAGTCCTAAATCCAAAATTTCAACATCCTACGACTAATATTTTTTTTTTTTTTAGTTATACGAGATACGTATTTTGACACGACAAAACTAGTCAAAATGGATTCAGGGATTCTTTGTACTTAGTGCAAGGAAGTAAAAATATTTGCTTAAATATTTCGCTGCAACGGATGACGAACAGTATGAAATTGACTTACGGACATCTTGACTCTCAGCAATAGATTACAATAATAATTATAATACTAAGTGTAAAATAATTACTACACGTTCATTATAGAACTTTTCTCTATGTAACAATTATTTTAAAAGATTTTTTTTCAAATGAGGCGATTTAAGTATTACGTAAGCATCTTATAAGGAGTAATGATTCTCGTTCTACTTCTTTTATTTTATAAAATTGGGTAGTAAACTTAAATAATTATGTAAGATAAAACAGAAAAACATAGCATAAAACTATTAATAAAAACTATGTAATGTATATTCTTATAATATGAATTGTTTTCATTATGTCTAGAACGTTCCAGAAATATTTCAGATACGTTTTGCAAGAATTTTATTATTTTAAAGTTCTAGCAAAAGTCTAAAAACATTCTAAAAATAAGGTTGACTTTAGATATGTAAGGTTACTGTAAAACTTAAAGCTCATCATCAAAATTAAATTGCAGCCAATCTTTTTATATTTTTAATTTAAAAAAAATATTTTTATTTATTTTACATTTTTTTTGTATGTAATAACTATTACTTGTGAGTAGCAATACATATTACGCTAAGAGATTAACAGTCGTAAAAAGTCTGCAAAATACAATTTATTATTCGAGATTAGAGGCATATAAATAATAAAAATAATAATAACAGTACGTTAGTAATAATAAAAGTACGTATATGTAACCTACAAAATAGTAATTTAAATAAAAAGGACCATATTTATTTAATGATAGTTAAATTATCTTTCAATTATTATTAAGTTCATACAATTCGATTTTTGTAAGAAATATTACTTTTGTTGTTTATAAAGACCTACCCTACCTTTATGAATGAATAGAATACAATCACTTTCACTTGTATTTCCTTAACTAACCCGAACAACTTCTTGTATTCACCTATCTGACCACACTGGAATAATCGCGACTTCCTCTTTACTCATCGTTATCAAACGCTTACTGTTATCGCTTGTTATTACGATGGGGTCGATCACGGTCTTTCAAAGACTACTTACTCACTTTGTCCCCGGGACTATTTATACCTGCCGGCCTCCGTGGCCGAGTGGTAGCGTCTCGGTCTTTCATCCGGAGGTCCCGGGTTCGAATCCCGGTCAGGC
>JAAAKQ030222708.1:0-11430 GCA_010016005.3 Zanna intricata | reverse complement strand
CCCTTCAGTCCGTCCGCTGAAGTCCTTTCGGTACCAGCGCCTTTCTGGCTGGCAGGAATACGCCTTTCGGGGCCCTAGTATTTGGCGGAAGCAATGCTTCTCCCCTTTCTGGAGGGAGTCGCATGTGCTGGCTGAAGTAAATTGTAAGTTTTGGAAGGAAAATAGGTAGTGAGTGAGGAGAAGTTTGGCAACTTCTTCGGTTTGGCTGCCCTTCCTGTAGGTTCTATGCTGGGCTTTATCTAAAGGAACCTCTTCGTGGCTTTATTATGTTATATAAAGGAAACATCATTGCTATCATTTAATAATTAAAGAAGTATATATGTTATACTTCTAGAAGTATATATGTTATAATTAATATTTATTCAATAACAATGAAACCATAGCTACCTTCCAAACTTTTCAATACTATCAAAAATAAATTTAGGTATCTGTTCCATATTTCTATGATCTTTCTCAATCATTACTAAAGAAGTAGCATCTTTTTCCCGCATATTTGATCAGCTCATTGTTGCCGAAATCGGTGCTGTGTAAAAATTTTTTGAGGGCACTAATAAAAAAATCACATTTCCATGTCTTTTGAACGGTATGGGGACGAAAGTTATGAAGAAGAATTAACTCTTTTGAGAGACTTTTTATGACTCTTGCACTTGAGCGATAATTTCCGACACGTTCTTACTTACATCACATAACTAGCTCCCTTTTGTTGTTTAGCCTCCGAACCCATCGTAAGGTATTACTTCAGAGTATAAACGAGGGTGATATGTATGAATGTTAATGATGTGTAGTCTTGTACAGCTTCAAGTTGAGATGTGTGGTTGATTGAAACCAAAGAACACCGGTATCTACGATCTAGTTTTCAAATCTAAAGAAACAACTGTCTTTACTAGGATTTCAACCTTAGAACTCTCGACTTTGAAATTAGTTGATTTGCGATGACGAATTAACCTCTAGACAAACACGTTAGGTTACCACAGAACTACTTGAGCGACGTGAAACAAAATTAGTAAATAAACGAATATAAAATGCTGATACGGACATCACAAAAAAATATGTTAATGCGGCATCCAACACCATGCATTTCTATAACTTCCTACTTTATCAAATAATTGGGGATCGTTTCTCAATTTCAAATGAAATAAGTTTAAATGAACACAGCAAAAAATTTATATTTGTAATTTAGCAGGTGTAAAAGGAAGTCTTCGGTGAAGTTATGCAGATTTTTTTACTAAGCAAATGTTTTTGTCACCTTAAATTTGTTTAATGGATAAAGCAAGATGTATTGATAAAAAAAGTGGTTTTTGTTCTAATGGTTGTGCTCTATTTTCTATCCTTATTCCATTAGACTGGGCTGAATGTTATGCTTTTTTAGCTGTATTTCGGGTAAATGGTTAGGGTCTTTTAAAAGCCTTTCTTATCTTAATATAGAAAAATTATTGTTTAATTTTTATCAAAAAATGCAAAATTTTAATTATTAAAGTTGGTCACAGAATTATTAATAATTTTTTCAAAACATGTTATTATTATTATGGATATTATTATTTTTTGTACATATTTTTTAAACGTTTACTCAATTCTCAAACATTTAAAAAAATATTTATTCATTAAAAATTCTTAAATTCAAAAAAAAAAATTTCAAAAACTTTTCACACAATGTTTGTATCATCTACAAACATTTGCAAATGTAGCATTTTTGTTGGTAATTATTCTTAATACTGTTTATTATTATTATTATTAAGTTCATGTATTATTCTATTGTATATTCATTTTCTATTATTTATGTACAAGGAATGAATTCTGATTTAAATAAACTTACAAAGAGAACAAGAATTGTTTGTAGAAAATCAAAATCAAAAAGTGATTGGTTTTTTTTAAATTTTTGAACATCGTTAGATAGACGCGAAAAAATAAATAAGAATAAAAAAATAAAGATTAAAAAAGCATAAATTTATTACCCAAACTAAAAAGAAATCAAATTAAAGAATAAATTTAAAAAATAATCAACACACGAGTTACATTTTCCTTTTATTTGTTCGTTATCTCAGTTATATTTCGTAAAGCTAAATTAGAGAAAGTTACTTCCGTAGCCGTTATGATAAAATCTTTTGAATTTGGATTATCAAACTTCATTGAGTTCAGTTACAAGCGAGTACTAGACCATAACCTGGGAAATGGCCTAGAAAATTATTTTAACGGATGTACAACCACAGAAATTCGATTCAGAGCAGGTGGCGATAAGATACGAACCGCTATTCTCTTTTTTCCTGATGAATCTGTAGCAAACCTAGTTCTGTTCTCAAAGCTAAAATTCCAGTTCTGTTCGATCCAAGCTAAAATTCTAATTATTCATTAATTAGATGACAAACTGTTATTGTATTTTATTTTAATTTGTTTTTCTATATTATATTCCAGCTTTCATAACTGATGATAATTCATAAACCTGAAGAATCATGATACTGATTAGAATGATATCGTAAGGCCTTTACATTTTTTTATATTTAGGAGATTGGAAGTATTCGATAAACATCGCTGCTGTTGGGCTTATAGTTTAATTTAAGAACAAGAAACAGAATTCTAAAATATGTCTATAGGTAAATCCGAGCTCCACCAAACTAGAGATTATTCCCGATTAATAAAATCTAAATTGACTGAGAAGTCATAAATAAAAGAAAAGAATGGGTGTCAAAAAAGACGATCAATCCGAAAGAGGAATTTAGACATGTAAAAACATACTTCTCTCCAAAGGTAAGCCCGAGTTTTATCGAGCCAAACCAAAGTTTGGGCATACCAAAGACATAAATACGAAATAAACTTATATATAAAGTACTTTCTACCTTATTTTGTAATATTATTTGACCAACTTTTAATAAAGGGAAATTTGTCACGGTTTTTAATCTCGAGTAATATTCTTTTATGATTTTATTATATTGAAATCGATCTTATTTCATTTTCTCAAATAGAAGTCAATTTAGGTTTTTATTTTACGTTATCTTGTTTTCAGCACACATTCGTCGGTTAAAATTTATATTACTTTATAAAAGTTCTAACATATTAAATGTTTTGTCTCTTTTAATACAGTATAAAATGGAAAACGTTTACGATTAGTTTCTTATCAAAAGTCTTATTAGCATAAATCGGTTGGAGCGTCAAGGCATGTTACAGAAATAATTGGATCAGCTTATATATATATTGAGAACCACTTGGGAGACATTGTCTATCCGCATACATATAGAGAAGAAATGATCCCTAGTAAAACTCTTATCTGTATTATTTGTTCCGACGAGCTGGGAACTATATCCAGGCCACTTTTAAAACGATATTAGTCTACAGTTTTATATCTTTTCTTGAAATGCACAAATGTAGAGCATCGAGTCTTTTTTGCTCAAACAGTTTTATGGAGAAGTTTTGATGTTTTATCTTAACATAAATCACTACAAATATGATGCCTGCGGAGGCTGTAGGGTTGCTATCTGCTCGGTTTTATTGTCTGCTTCTCGGAGCTTCTAACTACCACTGTCTCGTCCAACACTATCAGTAACCACCCCCCTCCCCCAGTTCGCTACCCCATACCATTCAAATTCCATATACCCCTTTACATTGCAGCCGTTATCTAATATGTGATGTTAGAATGCAACCACCATAGCTATAATTGTTTTAAGTTATTACTCTTATATTATATCCAAGTCTCTGTATCTACAAACTACAAATTTTTTTGACTTAGAATATTTTCAGCACTTTTCCCCATTTTCTAACAGTGAAATATATATGTACGGTGGTTATTACATATGTTACACTCATTACTTTCATAAGGATTGTAGCTTGTAAGATAGTAAGATTGATTTCAATTTCTTTGCGTGAAAATTGTTGTAATATAATAAAATGAATATACGGTTAGTACAGTAATAATATAGTATGCGAATTTATATACATGTGAATTTATATTTCTGTATTAAAAATATAAATAATTCATTAATTAATTGATCTAATACAGCAAGATATTTTCAAGTTTTTATTTTCCACTTACCACCTTTCAGCATTATGAGTTTTTGGAACTCCCTATATGATATCGAGTGGACTCTCGATTACAGAAATCCCAAGAAAACAAGAAATTACTTCGAGCAATGTATAGTTCGAATTATAGAGATTAATTTTGCAACATTTTTGACTTACAAAGGTTCAAAATTATTTCAAGATACAGAGGTGTAAATGAGCAGATCTCAAAATACAAAGGTAAAATCTTATACTGCAATATATTTCTCATAACTACTATAATCTTTAAGTAAGATACTGTACTTTAAAGATTATTATGATAAAACAATTTTAAATATTTATTAATAAATAATCCCGTGTGTGATTAACTTATTAAAAAATATATTAGTTTAATCGAATTGTCATCCCAGGTGTCTTCGTTTGGGCATTTATTGGCAGAAAAACCATTTCTCTTTTTCCAGTTCATATTTCTTGTTAGAAAGACATTTGTAAAAGAAAGTTATTTCGTCTGATTAAAATATTTTTTCGGTCGTAAGTTTCAATGATCTCAGACAACCCATCACGTACTTTATCATCCACGCTTACACTTGCACCAAAAATCTTAAAAATATGCTGTTTTTTAAATTTTCTAGCCAGCCATTACTCGTCGTAAACTGTACACTATACTACATTATACGTGGTACATTACACACATATTATACCATAATTGTTGTAAATAATGTTAACAAGTCATTGTTCACGCACAATTGAGATTACGCTACACTGACAGTTGTCAGTAGAAATCGATAAGTTTCAATATGCTTGTTTACGAGAATAGGGATTAAAGTTAGCCAAGCTCCACAGCATGAACTTTGAGTTATAGAGGTACCGCAGTGTAAGATTTCAATTTTGACATGAGTTATAAAGGTAATAATTTGATCACGTCGACTTATAAAAGTTCAATTTCCCACAACATTTTTTCATGTTTTTTTTTTTCAAGTAAGACAAGGTTTTTCAAGGGAAACGAAAAAAAATTCGCATTACAATGATTTCGAGTAATCATGGTTCGTGTTATCGAGGATCAACTTTAATTTATTTTTATGTTTTATAGAATTGATTATCGAAGAGAAAAGACATATTGACCAGATTAAGCGTAATTAATATGTTTGTACAGCAAAAATAGTTAATTACATTCTACATCAACCAGCACAAGAAAAAAAAAATTATTTATTCAATTCAAAATTTGCTCACGTATAATATCTACAGTATTATTACTTTCCCGATGAATTTAAAACTTAATAATTTGCTTTGCAGTAATGGCAAAGATTTAAGGGTTGACCTAAACATTAAAATGTCTACAGTAATTAAAAAGAACCATCACAGTGATGAGGTGTTGTTAAACAAGTTGTTTTTTTTCCTTAATTAGTTTGGAACGAAAAAAATACTTGAAAAATCACCAAATAACATATACTAAGGCTTTAAGGTGGATCATTGCTAATAACAAAAGGCGGTTTTCCCCTCCCTCCACCAAAAAAAAATTATTGAAAAATGTATTGCGTATTTAGTGTACAATTTTTAACCAAATTTTTATTTACAGATTTATTTCATTCTCGTAGTAATGATGATTGTTTATTTTTATTGTTATAAAAGTTTTCCTTCTCTGGTTATCGAAAAGTATATCATAGTATTTTTTTTTTAAATTCTAATTTTTAAAAATAATCTTTCCTGACTTAAATTAGATGAAAAAAGTCGATATTAGAATTCCATTGCTTCAATATCCAAACTAGATTAAGGAAAAAAATTAGTTATTAGAAAATAGAAATTAAATAAAAAATAATTTTAGAATCTACCTATTTCATATGAGCATATTAGGTAAAAAAATATTCAAAGTTTAGTTTTTGACTAAAAATTTTAGGAATAGAAAAAATTATATAGATTAATAATCAAGAGATTAGCAAATAAAATAATACTACTATACATTTTTAAATTTGTTTTTACCTTACTTTGAAGTGAGAGTAATTAATATTTAAACTCATCGGAATAGATATACTATAGTTAACATTTACTGGTATATCATATACCAAAGATTCATAAATATGTATATCATATCATAAAAAAACGTAAAAAAAAATACAAACATAAAAAACAAAAACAATTTTTATCCATGTAACTTGTATTGTCTAATGAACACTAAATTGTTATTTACTTTGTAGTGGTCCAAAATTTACAAAAAAAATGTACTCGCTATATGCTAGACAGTGACAAATTTCATTTGAAGTGACAATTTTTGGCATTGAGAGAGGGTTATGATGTGTTCGAAATGACTACCAGCAGCTTTTATACAATGTCCGTGGGACCAAAGTGCACACCGAACTACGGATGTAAGTGTATCTGCGAATTGGCAGCATATGAGTCCAGGTTTTTTTCATGTAGATGGTCGATTGTTGCTGGTTTTTGTCGATACTCGTCATTCTTGATGATCTCCCAGAGATAGAAATCTAAAAGTGTCAAATCAGGAGACTTAAGATGAGTTCTAAACAGCACTCGCCCACCGGACGGGTAGAGTTTTATCGAGGTAAAACCTGACATCTCGATGGTAGTAGTGATCCGGGGCTCCTTCTTGTTGCAAACAAAAAAGTTCATCACCATACAGGTTTTGGATGACAGGAAAAATTCTTGTCTGAAGCATGTAAAGATATGCCTTACCAGTTACGGTACCCTCAAAGAAGAAGGGACCAGTCAAACACGCACTGACAGACCACACCACACAGCAACCCCCGGTAGATTCAATGTCCTGTTTACATGAGCGTGAGGATTTTCAGGAGCCCAGTAATATAAATTTCGCTGTTCACAGTACCGATAATTTGTATTGCGCCTAGTCAGTCTACACAAACTTCTCTGTAAATTCCTCATCCTCACCAACAAACCATCCACAGTACTCCATCCTTCGATCTGGGTCGTCCTCATTCATTGCGTGCTGCAATCTTGGAATGTAATTTTCCACTTTGCACACATCAGAATGCGTCTTACACTTTACAGGCTCACTCCATTTTTGCGCGCTCCCTGGTTCACTGATTTTTGCCGTGATCGGGTGATATGTTGCAATACCGCAGCACTGGACGCCGGACTTATAGCTGTTCTTGGTCGGCCAGATCTTCCCTTGTTCCAAACTCTCTCTGCCATTGCCGTTGTATCTCGTGAATGTTCTCGTACTTCCAGTATTACTTCAGAATAGCCTTGAGTTCAACAAACCATAACTGAACCTTAGCCATTGTGCTGCACTGGCTAATATGACTGGCTAGTTCCACCACTAACCTCTTGCGCATGCGGAGCATTAGTTGCCAGCTTTTCCTACCTTGACAAATTTAATACCTTGTATTACACTATACATTAGATTAGTGAGTGTAATTTTTTTTACACAGATATTATTTAATTACAAACAGTGAGTACATCTCTTTGAACCCCTCTTATACAGGGAATGTTATCTCTTCGTTTACGTTTAAAAAATTATTACCTCTTTAACGTTTTACATTTCCAGTAATAACAGTAATTGAATGAGTATAAACATTTTTCTTTTTAAGTATTGTTTGAAGAGAAAAACTTCATTTATTTTCATTTATGATGATAGGGTATATTTAAAGGATATAAAGAAAATTTTTTTTTAAATGGTAACATAGAATCGGGCAACTTTCTTAGCTTTTAGTTTTGTGCACGTGATCATAATTGTCACGTGCTCTGATGTTGTAACAATGGACAGCAGAATTTAGCCGAAAGGTATTAATATTCTTAATAAATAGAATTAAGGAGTATAAAAATTACATCCTACTTACGTTTTACATTTGTTCGTAATAAATTAATTTGTGCCTACTGTCAGAACAAAACTAAAACGTACAATGTGTAACTTACATATGTAGATGTATATATAATGTAAAATAATGCACATTTTATTTACATAAATTATTACCGTGATATTTTTATTATTGTTTATTGTTTATTTTTTGAGATATAATATGTTATTTAAATGATTTGCGTAACAAGTAAAGTGATTGTATGATAATCTAGTGATTTTTAGTATATTGTAATGTAATGCTTCTATCTAAATCTAATCCAGACTTTAAGATAATATTTTCATTAAATGAAGAACGAAAATATTGAAATTGATTGTGTAAAGTAGTAATATATTTTTAAACAAATTTCTCCTGAATTAAAGTATATTTACGTTCAAAAACTATTTTAGTAATTGTTCATACTACTTTAAAACAAACTAAATCTGTTTTTTGGCAATAAGTAGTTTTATTAAAAATATATTTTTGTATATAATAATCATTGTAATACAGTAGAATTACAATTTATTTTTATTGGCCATATTATAATTAGTTTACATTAATAACTCTGGTTTAAGAGTGTATGAAAACTTTTTTATTAAAATAAACGTCTTTATACGTAGTTAGAAAAATAAAATCAATTAAAATTATGATAATTAGTAGAAGTTATTTTTAATTTATAAATACGAGTAATTATATGTAATTAATTATTTATATTATACAGATTTTTAATCTATTTTTAGGAATCCAGTATTTTTCAAATAATTTGTGGTAAAACATTTTATTTTAATAGTAAAAATTAATTTATATCATGTTAATGAAAAAATTGTTTAGTTTTGTTAAAGAAATGGATAATGAATTTTAACAATAGGTATTCCAATTGAATTTCATATAACTTTACTCAAAAAAACAATAAAAAAAAAAAAGGTGGTAAAACTAAATTATAAACCACAAGAAAATTAAAAATAATAACCTTCTAACCGCCTAATGAAACCGTCGAGAATATTAAATCTTTAATGAACATTTTATTTTATATAATGTAAATTTATTTTAATTTAGATATTCCTGTATTTTCCATTAAGGTATATGTTTTTCATTCATTACCTCTCATTTCTTTTTGTTTCGTTAGGTAAAACTAATTAACTAATGTCATTAACAAACTAATGTACTCATTAAAGTGGGTCAGTATTTGTTAATTACTGTATTTTAAATTACATTTTTGTTTTTCGTTTTAAGTTTATTATTTTGTTTTACATAATATTCATGTATATTTCACAAAATTATAAATAGATTATAAATGATCCTATGAATAGCAGACCTCTTATTCTCCTATAAAATAAAAGAAATGTTGTAGTTTCTCATAGCTAAAATCGTTAGGTGATAAATACACTTAAAATAGATTTAAACAATTTTTTTTTTTTTTATTTTCGAACGGTTTTTATTCGGTTAAAAGAAAAGTTGTATCGCCAAAAAATTTAAAAAAAAATATCTGAATCTATGAATCTGAGTGCAGTTGTCCAGATGGGTCGTCACCAACATTTTTAGTGCTAAAGTAAAGTTTTCTCAGTTAAGTTTCACTACTTGTATAAGTATGATAAGTTTTGCAATTACTCAGGTCTTAAATGAAAAAGGTATCTGATAAATTGAGTTTTTATTTCTTGTTGCTCTTGATTGTTATCTGGAGAACACCAGATAATAATGGGTAATCAAATCTCTATTTTATTTTATTTTTCTTAAAAAAAAAGATATATTTAAAACCTTGAAGCTTTTATTATTTTTAAATTTTCTATATATCCACATACATTGTCATTATGCCTTTCATTCATTTCTTTTTGTTGTGTTTCTTCAATCTCTGACACTTCCGTATAAATTAAAAACAAAATAAATTTTATTCTCCTTAATTAATTTACAGATTTCTCATGTTGGAAGTGAAATAAAAATATTTATATCGACCAGTTTTTTTTTTAAATTGAATATTTGGAAATTAACTGACTATTAATCAGTTTATCATGTTATAGTTGATGTAACGATCAGAAATACGATAATCATCGTCAAATGCACGGTAGGGATTTTATGACATACCAGAAAAAATATGCTTACGGTCATTCGATGAATAAAATTTTATTTATATAGAGATGTGTTAACACATAATAGTAAGATAACTTTTTTATGTAGGATATTTTGGCTTGTTTTTTTGTTTATTAATTTTATTACCTAACTTTCTTCATGATAACAGGGTTGTTTCAATAAAAATATGCTGTTATTATTGTGTATTATTTATCAATATATAATGTAGCTTATGAAATAACTTGTTCTTATACATAAATACAAACCTAAAGTTTTAAGCTATGCTTTTTTTTTATTATAACGTGTAACCTTTATTTGTATTTATGTTTAAAAAAAAAATAATGAAAATAATTAATTTGTTACTATAATTACAACAGACAGGATATTTTATAATTAAATGCATGTATAACTGACTTGATAAATTCGATTGCTTGCGAGAGAAGAAGGTGGGTGATATAAAGATGAAGGGGTTTTGCGGCGGGAGAGGGGAGGAGAGTCTCGGCAGGTTATCAAGGCGTGACGTCACACAAGTTTACGAGCCCGCTGTCTGCCCGGATTATAAATAACATCCGAAACATATGTAAAAATAAAATGTGAGGGACAGGAGGAGTTGTTACCCCACCGTACACGACACGGACGCCAGGTGAACCTTCCTTCCAGACCATTGAGTTCGGGCCAACCGTCCCAGGTAAATCATCTGGTACGCATAATTAATTACTAAAATTCAAACAATGATACACTCTGTTTCTATATACGTGCGCGTGTGTGTGTTTACATATTTATTTATTCTAGTCATTAATCATTGTTTTCATGATGTATTTTATGAAACGTCGCTTTAATATATTGTATCTTAAATATAATTACTAGGCGGAGCTTTGAAACATAAAAGATCAATAGAAATGATTAATTAATTATGAAGTAATTTGCTTTCTCTTGATATCGTAGATGTTCACTTTAATAGAAACAACATATTTAAAAAAATTCTTGCACTGTTCAAGAACTTTTCGTTATTTTGTATAATTTTTTTTTTGCGCGAGAAAATGTGTAAAACAAATTAAATGAGGAAAACTAAGAGTGGTATAATTTTAAAAAATGTAATATTAAATTATTTTTCTACTCATAAATGATTATTATAACCTGCGAAATAATTTAAACTAACGAGTAGATGCTACACAGAAGAATCAAGTTTTAACTCGCTTATTACTGATTACTGCGTAAGTGCATTTGAAAAAATACCGATAAAAAGTCAAAATGAGTCAAATTGTTATGTTGTCGACCTTAAATTAAGCGTAACTGAAGAATGACTCAACTAATATAGAACAAATTTTTACATACACAACTTCAAATATACTGTTACTACTTCAGCGTATCTAAATTTCAATGAAATTGATCTAATAGTTTCGGAGATTTTTGAGCCACAAATTTTATACGTTGGTCTATATATAAATAAGTATATACAGTGTATCAAAACTGCACGGCAATCTCTCGGAAACTAATTCTATATATAAAAATAAGAAAAAAGTTTCTAATAAACATATGCCTGAAAACGTTTTGTTATCGAGTTACGGCTAGC
>JAAAKQ030222686.1:0-11430 GCA_010016005.3 Zanna intricata | reverse complement strand
CCCACAACACCCCAGATCTTACGATTATTAACAAGAAAGAGAAACAAGTTTTCATAGTCGATGTAGCTATACCTGGGTATAGCCGTATTGATGGTAAAAGTTTGGAGAAAATTACAAAGTATAATGATCTACAAATAGAATTGCAGCGGTTATGGAAGAAAAGGACCAAAGTTGTTCCTGTGGTCATTGATACGTTGGGAGCCATACCGAAAGATTTAGAAAAGCATTTGCCTACCATTGGCATAGATAGAATTAGCATCGCCCAGCTGCAGAAGGCAGTTTTACTGGGATCAGCACATATTATTCGCCGATATCTCTAGTATCCCAGGTCCTTGTAAAGGACTCGATATTAGAATGATTACCAAAACCAGTCAAACATCTGTGGACTATGGGACTCAACATAATAATAATAATACTATTACTGTACTAAAGGTACCGTACCTTTACCGGTAAAGATATTATAGTAGTAATAATACATTTTAGTAAAACCTTTTACCGTACTTTAATTACAAAATGCTATAAATCAAATTTCGTAGAAAAATAACCTTTCAAAAAATAAGAACATTATTCTGTAATAAAATACATAAAATTTTTTATGGTTGTCATAGAGAAAAGAGTGATACACCTCTAAAAAGAGGAAATTTCAACCTACTTTGTAAGTGTAAAATCCGAAAATCAGTCATTTTGACATTTTTGCATAACCAACTCCCCTTAAGGAAGAATCATAGAAATTTTAAAATTTTATATAGGAGAAGGTAAAAATTAAGGGGATGATGAAAATAAGAAATAAGTTTTTTTTTTTTTTAATAGAAAATTATGGAAAAGAAAAGAAAAAATCGTCGAGTTAAATATTAAGACATCCAGGTTAAATTAATTTAGTAATAAAAAATAAGAATTATGGATAAGCAGAAATAAATAAGGATATAAATTCTTGAATATTTTGGTATTCATAAAGCAGATAGATGATTAAAGATGTAATGTATAGTAAATATCTGAAAAATGATTACAGATTAGTACAGAACAGAGAGGATTGAAGAATAAGTGTTTGTTTACGTACTGAATTACTACTACCTATTAATAACATTTTCATTATTAATCTTCATAAAATAACCTTCATTTAATTAATTCCTTCCACGTTGAAAGATTTGCTTCATTTAATAAAATGTTTACATTAAAAAAAAAGTCATCTTTTCATTTGTGCATTAGTTTATTCTGCCATAAATTCTTATAATCCTCTTCAGTACAGAATGGGAGAGGGTAAAAACTCTTACACCTGGAAACTCTTGTCGATTATACACTGTACAAACTGTGAAAGGTTTCTTTAATGTTCACTGAACTAGAATTACTCGAAACGACAGCTTCGCTCTAGCCTTAGAAAATTATTTTTTTTTTTTTACTACTTAATAAACAATCGACATTTATTTGAGAAAAATATTTTATTAAACTTGTTTAATAAACTAGTAAAGTTTAGGCTCTTAAAGAAAAAAAATAATAAAACGACTAATTTTCATTACATGTATTCGGTGTTTAAAAGTTTAGAGTATAAGATAATAGAATTCTTAGTTTTTATTTTGCAGAGCGTAGAAAAAACGTTTCTGACTGTAACGTCTTCCCTGTTTAAATTAAATTTACATATAACTTATTTTACTTTTTTTAACTGAAAAAAAAAAAAAAAAGATTTACAGTCGTATAAAATATACTCAATGTAAACAGTTACATGTTTTAAAATTTCATTACGTTAATTTTAATTTAGGGGTAGAAGAAAAGAAATGTTAATTTAAAACACTACGTATTTTATTTTTATTAGATTAAGACCTTTTTACTATATTTTGATTGCTTATACATTTAAATTAATTTAAATTTAATTTTTTGATCGTTCTTACTACTAACGAATTTCAACTCTCGAGTTTTATCTTACAAAATCTTAACAATTTTAAAAAATTGTTTTACTATGCACCATTCCGTGCTAGAATGCAAATTAATTAATTTTTCGTCGGCCTTCGTGGCGCGAGTAGTAGCGTCTCAGCCTTTCATCCGGAGGTCCCGGGTTCAAATCCCGGTCAGACAAAGCATTTCTCACACACGCTACAATTCATTCATCTCATCCTCTGAAGATATACCTTAATAGTGGTTCCAGAGGTTAAACAAAAATAAAAAAAATTTAATTTTTTCTAATTTAATTAATTAAAACTGATAATCTAAATAATCGATATTGAAATAAAATGTTTTAAATAAAAAATTAATTTAGTTATCTGTATAAATTATTTAAGAAACAATATAAATTTTTACCAATTTAATATAATGGAATATTTATATATAGGTCTATTTCATTTACTGTAACCAACTGTTACAAAAGGCACAACAATTACGAAAAGCAGACGGAGGAATATTTAACAATATTCCAAATCACGCTATAAATCAATTAAAATACTGCCAGAGTCTCTATTGTTAGATAATCTATTACATACCAATTATATTTAACAATAAAGAAATTAATTAGACATTTTTATTTAGTATATTAATTAGACATTAATTTCTTTATTTCGTGTAATTTTGTTAATTCTCGAAAAAAAAATGAAAAAAAAAATTAAACGAAATACCAACATATTAACCCGATTAAAAACTTATGAACAATGAATACATGATAAAAAAATATAACTTTGATTTAAATTTCCATTTTTTTAAATTTGACGCCAAATTAACAAAAAACTTTCTCCCTTTTTTATCTTTCATTTAATAAAATTAAAAGAAAAACTGGAAATTTATAAGAATTTGATTGACAATGTTTAAATTTATTTCATAGTAAGTATTTTGAAGTTTGTTTAATATTGCTAAAAAATTATTTTAAACCATTTCGTTTTTTATGGTTTATATGTGGAAATACATAGAAAGACGCCTGTATGGAAAAATTGTAAAAAATTCAGAAGAAAGAAACTTAGTGTTTTATGAGATTAAGTATAATTTAATGCAATATAATAACCTTCAAGTAGTTATTATCAAGTAATCAAGTAACTCACATCGTTACTTGATTTATTTTCAGCCGAAAACTGAATGTAGTAGAAAAATTATCGAATAAAAGCTTGACAGAATGTGTTTTGATTTCATTTTTTGCATAGATTTGAAAATGGAATTGTCCATAGGGTTCCATGTAGATAAAGCCTTACTTGCACCTAAAAAATCTTTTCTTTTTTTTGTTAAAAAAAGAATAATATTAATTTTGAAAATAAATTAGGAGAAAATTTAATTTACGCAAAGAAAAATATTGAACAGTATCAGACAAGAAACGAATGTACGACTCATATAAAATCATAACACGAGAAATTAGCTTCATTTTAAGCTGTTTTTTTTTTTGTAGGTATGAGAATTTCCCTTTAATAAATAATCATTATTGATTAAAAGGCAGCCGATAATTCAATTTAAATAAAAAAAGAAGCTGACAACAAGGTTGTTGTAGGACTTTACCGTTATGCGACTGTGACGGGAACTGTGAGTTATTTCCAATACTCGGCTTACACATACAACTTAATTAAAAATATTTTAATTTTATTGAAATGTAATATTTTTAAGTTTTTTTTTAATACAGTGATTATAAATAGAGCACGCGCGCATACAATATTTAATTCGCGTGGATGTGGCGGAATTATTGGCGACGGTCGGCACAAACTAAACTAATGTAATTTCCAGCCTCTAATGAAAACATACCCTACATTTCACTGCTCTGGTCTACTTTCGGGAGCGAGATCAATGCCTACACACTCCCAGACTGCAGTTCCATCACAGAGCTCTTCACAAATTCATCTCACAACCGGGATAAATGAAATTTCTGAAGTTCTAAAGCTAGAACATGCCCACGTATCAGTCTGATTTCGTAAAGCTAGATTTATTTCGTACTGCCATCAGACTAGATACGAGCGAAATTGCCGGAAGCGGATAGTTCTAGGTTGAGTTTAGGTAGTATTTTTGGATAAAAACCTTTGATTTGCGCAGTAAGTTGGCTGGTATCAAGTGGACAGTTCATTGTTCTTGAAATATTTCGAGAACCGTATAAATCTGCTTTTGACAATTTTTTCGCTCTTGTGGAAGCCCTAAATATGAGGAAAAGTTACATTTATTCTTTTCTAAAATTTCTATTGTTTTGAGTACTTACTACATTAATTAGAAACTTGACAGGTATATGAATGAACAGCATCTTACAGTATAATGTTCCCCAACTTATCGTGTAAGTAAGAGAGAGGTCAACATTTACAAAGCGGATGTTATATATGTCAAGTTCAGGATTGTTATTACTGCGGGTGAATCCATACCACGATAATAAGATGATAAAATGTGCATAGAATAAAAATGTGTTGGTCGCATGTTTGAACCTGCGAAACCCTGTTAGTATGTATTAACTTGTAACGGTTATGTATAGTGTCATGTTTGAATTAAATTTTAAAGTCCAAAACAAAATACTCGTAGTAATGTATAAAATAATCATAAAAATAATGAATTATTAATTTTTTAGATTGTTTTGATAGCTATAAAACAAATGTAAAATGCATTTTCAATTAAAATAAAATATTTTATTATTATCTTTAATAGGATTCGGTTGACTGGTAAAAGCAATGCGAAACTACCGTCTGCATGTAAAATAACAATAAGTTCTGCAATTGCAAACTTTTTATAGGCTATACAAGAAATACAAAATGTAGTATAAGTTACGGCAAAGAAAGCATTAAGCTTTATATTTTATGTGATATAGAAAAAACCTACCGAAATCAAGTTATGTCTCGTCGGAAAACAATGTAGAATTTATTTGTTTATTTTGAAATAAAATTTATAATAAAGTATATAAATATGGAATACAAGTATTATTTCTTTTTTTACAACGTGAATTATTTTTCTCTTATTCTATAATTCTAAACCATTTTACTTTCCTAGATTTTTACAGTTTTTAACATAAATAAAATATTGTTATTGGTCGAAAAATGACCATAGTTATATTCTTTACTTATTATTTTTCTGCGAGTATTCATGTAATGTCATTTTACACATCCGCGTGCATGTGAAAATATAAATGCGTTATTTAGAAAAAAAAAATAAATAAATAAAAAAAAATGTAAAAATCTAAAACATGTTATTTTATAAACAAAAAAAATCTATCTTTGGAAAACCATAATATATGAAAAAAAAAAATATATATATATATTGTGAATATGGAATATTTTTTTGTTATTCCCTAAATGATTTATCAATGTCAAAATATTTTTTATTCTTTATTGAAAATATAAGAAATATCTTATTTTAACTTCTAAATATGTTATGTAATTCTTTAATGACTTTTACTAATTGAAAGATTTAAAAATTAAACTTTTTTTATGGTTACTGTAACGAGTGGATGAAATACCCCACGTTATAACAACAAGAAGGTTTAAATTGTGTGTGTGTGTATGTGTGTGTGTGCGCGCGCGCGCGCGTGTGTGTGTGTGTATAATGTATTTCAAACAATAATTGATTATTTTCGTAGGACAAATAGCACAGTAAAACAGAGCGTTCGGTAAATCACTGTGAAGTTTTCTTTCTTTAGAATTATTTAATGAAGTCTGTTGTTTCGGCAGTACATTAATTGCCCTGTAGGTTCCTTGGGCTAAGCACACCGGGCTGGACTAGTGGTTAAAGCGACATCACAGATCAGCTGATTTCAAAGTCGAGAGTTCTAAGGTTCAAATCCTAGAACAGTTAGTTACTTTTATACGGGTTTGAATACTAGATCGTGGAACCGGTGTTCTTTGGGGTTCAATTAACCACACTTCTCAGGAGTGGTTGACCTGAGATTGTACAAGACTAAACTTCATTACCATTCATACATATCATCCTCATTCATCCTCTGAAGTAATACCTTCCGGTAGTTCTGAGGCTAAACAGAAAAAGAGAGAGGGTTGGGCGTTACTCAGTAATGAACGAAAACGTCAGTTGTGATTGAATGTGCTTCGTGTTGTTTCGTTTATCGAAATCAATTGTTACGAGAAATATAATGGTTATTTCGGTAGAGGAACGAATTTTTCTCGTTGAACACGTCTTTTATGAGGATGAAAAGTTTCTTGTTCTAGTGAACCACAACTTTTCTAAACCGTTTCCCAATACTTTTGTTCCTCACCGTAACGCAGTTCGAACTTTTACCAAAAGATTTTGAGCAAAAGGCTCTGTTGAAGATGCTAATCAAAGTGTAAGACTAATTAACCTACATGAACAGAAACTGTTTGATATTTTGGATGATGCTATGGTCAAAATTCAGTCAAAGTAAATGCTTAAGTTAGCACAGCAGCAGGAAAACGGACTTGCTACCACACATAAAGCTATAAGAAAAGAACTGAAATTTTCCCGCTACAAATTAATGAGTGTTCAAGATCTGAAACCTACATATCATGCTAAAAGAATAAATTATTGTAAGTGGTTTAAACGTTTTGTTGACAAAAATCCCGTAGGTATCCTTAACATTACGCTTTTTTATGGATGAAGCATGGTTTCATCTGGGAGAATATATTAATTGAAAAAATACACAACTGTAGCCGATAGCTAACTTCTATATACAACTAACCCCCAAACAATTCTCAAAACAATCTCTACATAAAGCGAAAACTGATGTGACAATCGGTGAGAGTAGAACGCGCACTGTGGGTCCAATTTTTATTGAAAATAGAGTTAATCATTACTGTGGCATTTTAACAAACATCATTAATCAGTTTACAAAAGTGGAAATCAATCACGGTTGGTTCTAACAATATGATGTCAGAGGGCGCATAAATACAGGTGAAAGAAAGTTTTACGAAATGTCTTTCGTGAACGAATCATTTCGAAAGGTTTGTGGTCTGCGCGATCACCCGATCTCACTCTCCCTAGATTTCTGTCCTACTTGGGGAAGGGGGGGGCAGCGATAAAAGCATTTCTCTTGCATAATTTTAGCCCACAGCAATTTTCCGAACGCGCTGTAAATGCTAAATAATACTATTTTCTTTATTATATATTATTAATCAAATACTAAGATTCGAAAATGTTCTAAAAAATGCGTGATCTATCGATGATTGAGAGTGGTGAAAGGAGGGTAAAATGGTTTTATGTATAGACATCTGATAATATAGATTTTACCAAAAAAAAATTATAAGATCTTCATAAATAGTTACATTAAAGGTCATTAAAATAGAGAATTTATTATTTTTTACTCATGCATGACAAAAATATAATTAAATAAAAAATTTTAAATATTTAATATAAAAATTTTATATTTTTCCAACATTTTATTTCCTGTAACAATATGAAAACCTATTTCTTTTGCTAGTCCTTTGCCTCTAAAATTATATAATTAAATATCTAAGGAAAAAACACTTGAAACAAAAATTCTTAAGAAATATTTTTATAATATTCTTGTTTTCTTTCTCTTAATTTCATTTTAAAGGATGATATTACTGCAGTTTATTATAATAGTAAGATATACGATAATTTATTATTTTAAATTATTTGTTACAGAACTTCTTTTGGCTTTGAGGCGTGATTTATCCTAATTAAAGAAGGCACCGATAAGAGTCAATTTTTCTAAGAATAATGATATTCCTTGTTATGAACAGAATGAAGGTGTCACTCGTACGGGTGATTTAGGGGTCTTAGCTTATTGAATTGCGCAAGTATTATGAGTGATTAAAGCGACGGGAAACCTCTTAATTTCTCACTTTTGTAGTAGATTTTGCATGGATTAAAAAAAAAAATTGATTATGGCTAAGTTTTGACAGGGCTTCAATATCAGATCATCTATAATCAGTATGACGATTTGTACTTTTAAAATTGATCAAGTTAGGAGTACAATATGCAAGAAGTTATCTTTTATTTTTAATTTCCTAATATAAAATAAATTTAAGTATGCTGAATGAAAAGATTCATAATCTTATCTTATGATAAAGTTTTTAATTATATTTTGAAGCATGTTAAGATAGTTATTATTTATAAAATTTTGCGATTAAAATTCATTAATAAATGAATTATGTTACACTATATTGTGTGTTTTTTTTTATTTTATAACTTTAAGAAAATTTAATATTATTGATTTATGTTTATACTCTTATGTGAAATTGCTGTGTAAAATAATAAAGAATCTCTAGAATTTTGAATTATACTGTTTTCAAATAGAAATAATTAATAGCCCCATAACTATTTCTTACTTAGGTGCTAATTTTTTTCTTTAATGCGTTTTTTCTAAATTCTATAAAAAGTATATTTTAACAGGATTGATTATCTTTGTTTTTTTAAAAATGTTATACTTCTTTTAACGTAATGTAAGAATTACTTCTAAATAGTTGAGAAAATATGTAAGTATAAAAAAGTAAATCTGATATTACTTTAAACTCTACCGATGAAAAGAGAAAATAGAATTCTCTTTGTTAATGTCAAGGAAGCTATGGTACAAGTTTATTAACCTACTTCACAAAAGAGGAGGTTCTCAATTAGATTGTACTTTTTTTATTTTAATGTATTTTACATATTCTCCGACGTTAGTAAATCAGTCTTCATAATTTTTTTTTTATTTTAAAGAGTATACTTTTGCCGTAGTCCAATATAGATTTTAATCTAATCTGATGAAATTCTTAGGAAAAATACTAAGATAAGCCGAACGGCCTGATACGCTTAGCCGCTCGCACCAGTACCGTATTTTTCTCTGTTTCCTGTACGATAAGGATATTAATAACAGTCAATATTATTGTTCTTTAGTATATAAAAATATTCATTGCATTTCTTTCTCTATTTTTTTCTTTAAATAATGACTCCCTTTTTTTCTTCTGAAACTTTCTTCTACACCTTATATAAATATTAAACCTTTCTTTAATGTTTATATTAAATGGTGAAAAATTGTATCACTCCTAATCGCAAAGTTTTAATATAAATAGATATTAATATTAAGCAATAATAAATTCTAATTTTGCTATAAAAGTTGTAATTGTGAAATATTAAGTAAGTAGTCATACAACAAGCTCCTAATCTACATAAACCTGTACGATGCGAGTTAAATATTATAAATAACTTTTTAACCAGGTATTCACAAACCTTCACCAAATGTCTACTCGCAATACGGAAACCTATAAATTGGATATATTACGCAATCTCATAATTTCTATCAGAGCGTTTTCATAATGTAATCTAATAACTAGATTGACAATGTACACATATTCACTACATTTCATAATGTAGTGTAATAACTTATTTGGGTCCAAATCAGACAA
Organism: Zanna intricata; assembly: GCA_010016005.3. Lineage (NCBI taxonomy): Eukaryota > Metazoa > Arthropoda > Insecta > Hemiptera > Fulgoridae > Zanna > Zanna intricata. The sequence goes on along the minus strand of JAAAKQ030222686.1, from coordinate 2,185 downwards.
GGCGATGCTCTAAAATGTTTTAATTCAACTAACAGCGACATAAATCTGCCTCTTGGCAAAGCATTTCTTACCGATGTCTATAAAGAGTAGTACCCTGCAGTTTGTGACACAAACTGCAGGGTACAACTCTTTATAGACATCTTTATAGCCTAGCTTAATATTAGAGGTAGCATTCTGCGCTCGAAATCTCTACATTCGTTTGTTGCTTGGAGTTTTGTACAAACTGGTGAAAAGGCTACGTAACCATCAAAATTTTTCATTCTAAGACCAATAGAAGTCTCGTCTCAAATTTTATGAGTACACCTTCTGGTAACTCTCCTTACTCGAATACCAAGCCCAGACAGTGAGGACGCTGTTCTTGTGTTTCATTTGTGTGTTAAACTGACACGATGAGCATGACTCTCTACAATTTCATTCCTAAGAATAGACCGTTTTCGTTGTCATTTGTGAGAGTCTACATTCTCGTTGTTGATAAGTCTCTTCGGAAATATTCATGGCATTTATTTCTCTATTTTTCCTTAAAATACATTGCTTTCTTGGCAACTTTCCTTTAATTGTCATTCTTTCATATAAGCAGCGCCTTTAGTAGGCCTACCCATATTTTAATTATATAATATATTTATATATTAAATATAATATAATATAGTGTAGTGTAATATAATACATATATATATATGTAACTACTAGCCAAAAAATTGTGAAATAAAATAATTTAAAAATTAAAATTTACTTCAAAAAATAATAGAACTACGAAGTACAAATAATTATATTTTTATTAATTAGCCAAAGTAAAAATACTTTCTTTTTTAAAATAGCTATTTTTGAAGTCAGTGCCAGTCAACATAAGTTAAACAAAAAAAATAAAAAATAAAAAACCTATGATTCTAAATAATAAAAATCCTCCTTTAAAGAATGAAAAATTTTACTTAAACTGACATCTACAAAAATATAATACAACAATAAAATGCGAAATACAAAAATATGATGTAAGGATACTTTATAGATACTTCATTTTAACTTCTGGAACCACCGTATTATATCAGAGGATGAGATGAATTATTTGTGTGTAAATTAGCGTGTGTAAAAAATGCCATGCCTCATTGGGGGATTCGAAACCAGGACTTCCAGATGCAAGGCCAAGAAGCTCCACTCGCGCCACGGAGGCCGGCGCTTTATATATACTAAAGTGCATATATTATCACAAAGTATGTATGCCTTAGCGAACTCAAGAGGAGGTACTCTGTTTTATATGTTCTTGAGATCCTGTTTCACATGTGGGAATCCCGTTTAGCCTCTTTGCCATATAGCAATGGTCGGTTGAAGTGCTGACTTTATGTTTAACTTGTGTTGGCTGGTACCTATTTCGAAAGTAATTGTTTGTAATAAATAAAACTATTAGTATTTTTTAACTTTTTAGTGCTATTATTTTTTAAGTCGGTTTTTATTTTTATCTTACTTAAAATATATTTACGTTTTTTTAAATCTAATCTTATTTAATTCTACCGGTTATCTATTTATAAGGGTCCTTTATTTACAAATAACTAGAACGTTAGTTTTATGATTAATCTAAGTTTACCGGTTTTGTTTTTACTTCCTGTCACGAAATGAAGGAAGTAATGTGTTCTCGAAATATTTCGGTTTTTAAATTTTAATGGAATTATCCGTTTTGACCATTCCTGAATGACTTAGTATTGTTGTAACATCTAGTCTTGCACCTCCCCTTTTGACTGCAATCAACTGAACCAAAAGTGTACAAAAAAAAAAGCCCAATATCGCAAACAAATTTGAATTTTTTTTTAACTCTTATAACTTATAAGCCCTCATTGTTGAATGTTTTTTAACGATATGTATCATAAGTGGTATTTATTTTCACCAGTTTCAGAGCTATAGCAAAATAAAGATTTTATTTTGCTATAGTAATGAAATATTTGGATCTAACAAGGGAAGGCACATCGGTTTAAATCAAACTTTATCTCATTTTTTAACTTTTTTTATTAATTTTTTTTAGAATTTATTTAATTTAAATATATTGATTTATTAATAATTATTAACCCGTGATTAAAAAAATAAATAATAATTCAGTAATAACAATGGAAAAAATACTCGTTCGTGCGTGCGTGCGTGCGTGCGTGCGTGTGTGTGTGTGTGTGTGTGTGTGTGTGTGTGTGTGTGTGTGTGTGTGTGT
>JAAAKQ030222664.1:0-11431 GCA_010016005.3 Zanna intricata | reverse complement strand
CTCCTGAGAAGTGTGGTTAATTGAAACCCAACCACCAAAGAACACTGGTATCCACGATCTAGTATTCAAATCCGTATGAAAATAACTACGGTCAAACTTACTGTTTTCGGTTAAGTCTCCGTCACTGCTGTCCTCATTTGGGCGCTTACTAGTCCCCAGTCTTTCCGTCTCTAACTTCTTGTGCCATTTTTTTGAAATTATTCTTCCACCACCGACTTCGTCTTCAAAAAACCAGTAATTTGATACCAAACAAGGGTGTATCGTCGGCGGGGGGAAGCTAAAATATATCGAACCAGAAAAGGGCAGAAAAACTTGGGTGGTATCAAACATTTTTGGTGGGGGTCAAAAATATATATCTCCCAAAAAACAAAAATTTGCGGGGATTTTTTGGGGGTCAGAGGATGAAGGAGGTGGGATCGATGTAGAAACGGGAGGGAAATGGGATGGGATGAAAAATAAGGAAGTTATACTATAAGTAAGATTCCCCCTTATAATCTCTCGGGACTTAGAAAAAAAATTTCACAATATGTCTTGAAATTATTCCAAGTCCAATAACACTGAAAATTTTTAATCACCTTGTTTAGTACTGGTGAAATGACGTCATCGTCCTGTAGTCGCCTGACTATAGGACTCTTAAAATTTTCTTACTATGCTATCAGTATAAGCTAATATAATGTAAAACTTACGCAATAATGTAATAACACCACTCGATATTTTAACACCAAACTCACACACGTGATTCCCAATGACCTGAAAAACTCCCTATAAAAGAGTAAATCAGCCCAAAAGCCCTAAAATTGTTAATAATAATGTTATAAAATTTAAGCTATAAAGTACGTCTCTCGGTGAAACACCTCGAGCGAAAAATCTTAATAACTAAATATCCGCTATCCAAACTCACTGAAACTTCACATACACAATCCATAAACATTAGCCGTCAATATCCGTCCACCAAAATCCAATAAATAACCGTAAAACCAAACCAAAAACTTTCAAAAGCAGGAGCAGTATATGGCACACCTAATCACTTCGAATCCATGATGCGCTCCTCACGAAAGGTCTAATTTTATTGAAATCCCCTTCACTAACTCTGATATTTTGGTATCTTTACACTACTGGACGAAACTTTGTTGCGAACTGCACTTTCTACATATCTGTATTCTACACTTTACCTCCGCTTGCGAAGACAAAGACTCTTTAGGAGAAAAGTTTTTGTGTAGACTCTCTCCCCAGCCAATTACTTTTCAGAGATTTAACCCGTGATAGTGAGTTAGGTACTGCCTGACCTAGTATACCGACGTCTCAGGGCTCGCACATAGTAGTAAGGGTTTACCTATGAGACACTCTGCCAAGGGCCGAAGTGATGGCTCACCCTGAACGGAGCAAGACTTCGGCAGAAGAAGCTCACATCAGTTTTACCTCAACCGTAGTTAAGCATTCCCATTCCACCGTCGGCAAAGAAAAAGATCAAGATCATGCGTTCTCCCACCACTTCCAACGGGGAACGAAGAAGCGCAACTCCGACTAGCTTGGACAGCTAGGGATCGCCACTTTCCATAAGAGGAGCTGCTGAGCAAGACTATTGCCCTGTCGACCGACATAAAAGAAATGCTGAAGTACCACATTCTTGTCCACCTGAATGTGTGCTTAGAGCAACTTTGGAGTTGGAGCGTTACTAAGGTAATTAATTACTATTATTATTAATACTGCATAATTTCAACTTTATAACGGAATTTGGCACTTGTGGTTTTTTACTTCCCTTAATAGACCTTAAAAATCTTGTCAGCATAAGAATATTATATAACTTGATTTTGGCTGACACCAATAGCCATCTCTGCTGAAGACAACTCTGTAAAATGCCAAAATCCTGAAGAACAGTTCTCGGTCACGTCTACTTTAAAAAGTGTCTACTTTAATAGTAATGAAATAAGTGCAAATATTAATTATTATTATTTTAGGATTATTGAGTAAATAACATTTTTTTAAATTTTACTTTTAAATTAATCTGTACGTAGATTTATGTTATTGTAATAAAAATGTATTAGCTCGATATTGAGAAAAATAGTAACATTGCTTTGCTGGCGAGCAACACCTGGCTGAACGAGCATAATTTGTCGCTGGCGTTGAATAAATGCGAATATGACTGGCAGGCAGGAAAAGACTCGGCCCTTCTATTCTGTGAGTGGGACAACATGTATTGATAGAGAAATCGTCGGTTAAGTACTTGAGTGTACAGGGCTTGCCGCTTCACTGAACACGTGTTACATTCTTGTGACTGGGCGGAGGGCATGGTTAAATCCTTGAATATTCTTATGGCATCGCAGACGGGCATCTAGGGCCTCGAACAGGTAGGTAATTATGTCTCCTGTAGCGTCCGCATTGTTATACGCAGCGCCTGTCTGGCGTTCTGCAATCGATTATCGGCGTAACAGAGAGAGATTACAGAAGGTTCACCGGCGGTCCCTTCTAGGAGTGATTAGAGCGTATAGAACGTTGTCCTATGACGCATGGACGAATGAGTGTGTGATACGAAGGACGAAGAATGAAGAAGACGACGGACATAGATGAAGTCTACAATAGTGTGGTGAAGAAACGGACCTGAGGGGGAAGGGGTGATGGATAGCCCTCTTCTGAGTTGTCATCTGTCCGGGCTTACTCGGGTGGGTGGCGATGATGATGCACGGGGGACTCTGGAACCTCAGAACCCAAAGGCACCTCCCTGAGGTTGAGTAATGCTTAATTACGGATCTGGTTCGAGGAGAAGGAGAACCGTGAGGGAAGTTTAGTTGGTATGGGACAGATTAAATATGCCTAACAACACCTTGGCAGAACCTACCCGTGGTGGCAAGTGTAAAAATAGACCAAAACTAAAAAAAAATAAGTTTTCCACATACTTTTTTCGAAAATATAGAATAACATTTATTATTGTAATTCTTGCTTCAGTTAATTAATTTCCAAATATATTTTTTTCTAATCATTATATACCTGATCTCATCTATATTTCAAAGTTACTTTAAACTTTTATAAAATCGTCTTTGATGTTATTTAGATAAATTTACAAGTACAGAAAATGACAATTTTTGTATTTTTAAGCAATTTTAATGAAAAATAATATTGTATAATACAGATAGAAGAAAAAAGTCAGTAATAATGTTTTTTATATAACTCTTTTAACACGAAATTATTTCAGTAGATAGGCCTGCAGCCTATAGAATTTATGTAGTTCTCGTTAATTCTTTTTCATACAATACTTATAATGCCTAAATACTAAAAACAATTTTGAATAGATAAACTCTTATTAACATAAAAGATATTGTGAAGAACTTATTTAAACTTATTTCCTTATAACTATGTATAATATTATATACTACACATAAAAATTTTGTGTGTGTGTGTGTGTGACCGTACGCGCGCGCATACATATATATTTAAAAAATACAGTAATGTTTATCTTTTAACCGTCATTTAAATTATGATTTCAGTTGGATTCTTATGTTGTACCCAGATTATCACTGAGATAGATTACTCAGTGCAGAAAGAGGAAATCACTTTCTCCTCAATTAATTTAGTCGTCAGTGATGGGATTTTATTGTCTTATGAATTGCTTTGCCAATTTAAGGAAAAACTTGTATGTTGTGTTAGGTCGCCCGCAATATTGCTGCTAACATAACCTAACAACATAGCTGCTTTACCGAATATAACATTATCGGACATAATATTATGAATTACTGAATTAGATACTAACAGTTTCGTAATAGTTTATATTTTTTTCTTAAGAAGAATGAAACTAGGTAAAGTTGTTTCATAATGGTATTACGTAAATATCTGAAGATTTTGGTATGTAAGCGTTATTTATTTTAGGTAAAATTCTATTAAAATTTATGTTGAATTGAAATGTTAAAATTGTAAAAATGTGAAATGAATGTTATATTTTTTTTTTTGTGGTTGGAATTTGAATCGTGGTTCTCCATATCGGTTTCACATTTAACATATCGATTTAGAGAAAAGATCTTCTGAATAAAAAATAATGTTAGAAAGTCCTATGTAATGCATTTAAAAGGTAATCACTTTTAGCAAAAAAAAAATTAAAGAGTTCATCATTACAGCAGTATTACTCAAACGCGAATAAATAAGAGGTCTTTGCAAAGAAAATTAAATATTTTAACTACTATTTTAGTTAATATATTTAATTTCCTTTACAATCAAATTAAGCTGTACGATTATTTTTTATTTTTTGTAAATTTGTCGATTCAAGATAAATTAATTGTTATAAAGTAAAAATTTGAAGGTGAATTAAAATAATGAATATCTCCTGGCAAAATGTAAAATCTATAATTTAGCCTAAAACTTTGATGTAGGTTAAGAATACTAAGACTTTTTTTGTAGTTAGAATTTGCGATTACATTAGAAAATGTAATCGACATTAAATTGATAGAATAGTTTATAACTTATTTGTCCCCGATTATATCGTACAGGTAAGTAATGTAACCTGAACTGATCCCTTAAAAAGACTATCTCAATAGATGAGATTCTGTACAAAAATTTTAGAATCTCTTTAAGGTATTATAGCCTTTCGGGTTTTTATTACGATGTAAAAATTACAATAATTTGCATCGACTTAAATATCAACAATAGTTATTTTCTATATCAGAGTTTTCACATAAATTTAAAAAGGAACAAAAATTTTGATGTTTACTCTTAAAATTCAAACGTACGAGTACAATTTTTATACTGCATGTGAGAATTTTAGGTTGTCTGTGTTACCTAAAAATTTACAATTCAATTCACTTACCGGTATTCAGAATGTGTATTAAAGTTGTTAATGTTTTAAACATTCTTTTCTACTGGTTTCATTCAAACTGAATATTGGGATCTACCTGAAACTATTACTTTTATCACTTACAAGTAGTATCTCTTTTTTTGTTATGCTATATACAAAATACTGAATACAATTATTGCTGCTCACTGAATATTAGGTAGAAATGATCCATCTGTTAAAATTAAAGTGTAAAGAACATTTTACACATACTTGTTTTTAATTTCGATGATTAGGTATTCGAACGTATCTTATGAATTTAGCAGCAATTGATAGTACCATAGCAAAATTAAATTCACCTCTATTTTAATTAAAATATTGATAAGATGTGCAATTCGAATGGATAAACTAATACAAATTGTGCCTGTTCAGCGCATCATAAGAATAAAACAGTTTTAAACGCATCTAAGCAACATTAAATTCACCACCCTTCATGTCATTGGTTAACTAAAATCATTGGTTACTAAAATGGTTGTTAAGCTTTCTAAGCAATAAACTATCAGACTTGAAAAAACCTGTTAAAAAATAAAATAGTAAATTTTATATTCGTGATTACTTTAATGTTTTACAAAGTTTAAAACTTCAAAGATTACACGTAAATAATTCAAGTAATAAATAAATGGATTTAAGAAAGTTTTTTGTGGTTTGCTGATGTCATCGACGAAAAAATATACTTACTGTTTTTAAGTATATTAATTATTAAAAACTATTTTTTGATTTGGTATTTTAAATTTTGTAGTTGTTGTAATAATTTATTTCTACTTACAAGACAATAATCTGTAACAAACATTATCATCTCAGAATAAAATACAAAATGAGCATTATGAAAAAGAAGTACTCAACTTTATTTTGGAAATATTCCCCTAGAAAATCCCGAGGACTTGGCCCACTTGCATCTCAACATCTCTACTGAATCCTAAATATAACTCTATTCCGATCACAAACCAAGTGGTCTATTTCTGAACCTCTATATGTCCCTCTCCGCCAACCATTCGTCTGTCACCAACTTCTATTTCCTTATCTCATTATTCATGATTTGGCTTTTATGCTGAAGGGCAAAATTCATTGGTTACTTAAAGAACTTTTACGTCAAATACAGTGTAGCAAATGTATAAAGGTCACGTAGAATTAAAATGGGGATTTAAAAGTCGATGAATTTTTAAAGGCATGACTACATATTGCAATACTGCAAATAGTTCTTGCCAACAAGTCAGGTAAATAAACTGTTAATACTAATATATCGTTACAGTCCACTAACAATTACATTTAAGTGCAATCTATTCATTTGTTTTAAAAGTTATACTCCCATTATTCTTGTATATGCTTGTAGTTGTTGTTATAGTTAGAAATTTACATTTACGATCTAAAATAAAAATTCTAAAAAAATATTAGTTCACAGAATTTTTTTAAAAGATCTATATTATTACTATTTCTAATATGTTATTTTACATAATTATAAAAATAAATTTTTGTTGATTTTTAATCTATACTTTTTTAAAAAAATAAAATGATTAATTCACAACTTAAGTTTGAGGCTTGAAAATATGATATGAAAAATATTTACAACCTATGAAAAATGCCTAACTGACCGGATTCATCAATTTTCACGACACTTATTTTACTCAGTGGAACCGGTAAAATTTTTATTGCATTCTTTCATTTTTTACGGTAATTAAATATATTATTAAATATAATATTACGTACTCCCTAATTTAGTTCAGAATCTGGAAGTCTGTTGAATGAAATCAGTGTATATAATGCTTTTTTTCATTACTAAATGGAATTATAAAGTCTCTTTTAGTCTACTTATGAATGAAATGTTTGGAAGCACCTAATTTTAAAGAGCTGCTTTCCTTTAGCATAATAATGGGCTGAATTACATTAAGCTTATCATGCTAATATCCAATTGTGTAATTGACTTAATGAAGAAGGCACCGGGAAACCACCTCATTTCTCAGATTCCTTTTAGTATAAGTTTTTAGTATGGATTCCTTGTTTTTCTGAGAACTGCTGCTCTTTTCTTAAATGACTTGTGGCTTAAGATGTTCAAGTCTCTTAACACCTTCAGATTGTATCAAAAAAATTAACAACAGTGGAGCATCAGAAGTGCACTTTTCATTCTGTGTTAAAATTTTATATTAAGTTTCGAGATTTATCAGCTGTTTTATACTAATCCATGAATTTTAGGTTAGTTATTATGATATTTTTAAACAATATCTTACAATTTTCAGTTATATAAGAGGTAAAATTTCGCAATAAACTAAACTAATGGATAAGAATACCATCCAGGTTTGATGGTAAATTGCCTTAGTTATTTTTTGGATCAAAACTTTCAACCATTTATAACGAAATCTATTATTTATTTATTATGGTAGGGGGAAAATTAGAGGAGTTTACCTTACTTATAAAGTAAATTCTTACTACTAAGTAAATTCACTTTTCATGCTGCAGTATGATTATTAATCGTAATGATTTTGTAATTAGTGGAATAAATAATTTTTTTACTTCAATTATTGTTTAGAAGTATAAGTGTATTTGAGAAAAACGGAGACTGACTAAAGTAACTCTCTGCCTAATACCTTAGCAAGAGTTACCAGACTTCATTGAACTTTCATAGTTATATATTAATGAGAGAAGAAATTTATCTTATGCTTAAAGGATATCTTAAAATGCTGGAGCATTAGTGATTTTTTTAATTATAAGATTCCGAGAACAAACTTGATAAATTGTTTAAGAAAAAGGATCTTTGTTAAATTTAATAATGGTTTCAATGAATAAAGTAGTTTTAGTGAAACATCTTTAAAATTTGATTTGTTGTTTACAGTTTAGAAAATTAGGCTAGATGCCAATGAATGCACTATGCTAACAGCGTTACAAGTATATATTTAACTTAAATGCAAAAGAAGTCTAATCCATTTCGAATAATTTTCTAATTTTATATTTAATATTCTGTATTTTTTAAAAGTTATATTTAAAACTGCTACTATGCAGTTACTTAGCAAATTCAGTAATTCATTGAATTTTATTATTTAGAACTCAGTAATGATAACTGTAGCCTGTGTCAGATAAATTCTTATACATTATCTGACAACTTATCCTTGACGGAATAGTAGCAACTTTCACTTTCATAGCATAGGTTCTAAGTTCAATTCCCGGTCTGGTTTGACATTTTTCATACATTACAGAATCCATTCCTCTATCAGAAAAAATTAGAGGATAGATTACTCCATCTGGACATGAGCCTGTAATTTGAAAGAGTGAATATATTGAGTACATAAATTCTTCCAGTGATTTTTTTTGTATAATTGATTCACAACTCAAGAAAGTATTGGTAAAGTGAACTCTTATTCTGAAAACATTCTCTTTATCTCATCTTTAATCTAATTTATTCCTAATCAAAAGCAGTACAATAAAACTAGAGGATAGCGGATTATCTGTGATTGATCTTACCTTGAATAAGAAAAATCCTTGGTATAATTTAAATTAGAAATGAATAAAAAATTCTTGAAGCTTTTGATATGCATATGATCTTTATGATTTTATTAGTTCTTAAAGTGATAAGAGATATAGATATTTCAGTTCTTGGAGGTTTGGACCAAAGTTTTTTGAGACGTCGCACGAAGAAAACCGGAAACTAATTTCATTAGATTCAATGTACCTAACACATGGTTTAGTAAGCTCAATATCTATATTAAATTTCGTTCCGAAACCCTATTTAACATCATTGTATATTGGTACTGGAAAATTTCATTTCTAACAAAATAATTTATAAGCTGATTTTAAGCAATTATTTTTTTTAATTTTGCGTATATCTACAATAATTGGTATAACTATGTGGAATAGTAATTAAAATAATTTTTTTTTTTTTTTTATGAACAGATCTCATCTACGAAAAAGAGAATTTGGAAATAAATATTTTCTGTAGGAAATAATCATTATTAATAATTAATGAGGTAGGATCTGATACGATATAGGGAAAGCCTAAATAAGCTTACTGGGAATTACATCCCGACCAAATTAAGGACAGGATTTTAAAGAAAAAATAACCACATTTATAAAAATTAGAAAACAAAACTACACACAAAAACTGTTAACAAAAATTTTACATAAAATTTAAACCTAAGTGGTTGACCCATTTCGATTGTTAATCAGTCATTCAATCAATCAGCGGACAATGTAGAAAAAGTATGTATAGAAAAGTAAGTATAAGTAGATGAGAAAAGAAATAATAATAATAAATAAAATAAGTAAATAAAAATAATCCCGCCAGTGGACCAGAAATCATCTTCAAATTAAAAAAAAAATAAACACCTACGTAATTAATGTTGACATTCCCAATGACACAAGCAACCAAACCTAATATATCGAAAAGATATCCAAATACACTAATCTAGTGAAAGAAATAAAAATGCTCTGTAAACAAGCAAAATTCATCATCTTCTTCCTCAATATGTTACTCACATGCCTCACACCTCATACATTCACACTATATACAAAACAGTTATGACTCAATACACACACACAAAGAAACTTCCAGAAATCAGTCATATTCGAATCTTTCAAATGTTTCTTGTCAGATCATTCTTTAATACAGTCATAATGGTATTTATACTGTCTGTAGCCGGTTATCCGACTGTAGCCGCTCAGTGTGGATAAGAACGCAGTCACGCGAGGAAGAAGAAAAAAATTATGAAATACATACACAACACGCATAACTATATATAACGAGTATCTTTATTAGCTAGATTTGTAAAATAACTGAAAAGTGAGTAAAAAATAATGCAAGCTTACTCATACAAACTACTCATAGAAACTTGACTTGCTTTAGGCAATCCCAAAGAAAGCTTAAATCTACTTTAAAAAATATATAAATTATTCAAACCTAAATCATCTTCCAAAGATGTCCTCATCTTCCGAAGAGTGGTAGCGTCTCAGCCTTTCATCCGGAGGTCCCGGGTTCGAATCCCGGTCAGGCATGGAATTTTTTCACACACGCTACAATTCATTCATCTCATCCCTCTGAAGATATACCTTAACAGTGGTTCCGGAGGTTAAAAAAAAAATAATAATAATCATCTTCCGAAGTGTGAAGGTTTGGGAAAGAACTACTAACATCGGTAAGATAATCTTTAACACTACCTCTATTCATAAAATCTAATGTCGACAGAGAATAAGTTGGCTAAATCATGTTCTGATGCCCGTTAGGTATGTAACTCGAAATTAATCACTGCTTAAAAATTAATACTTTCTTGGGACCAAAGTCTGTTGGTAAGTACAGATACTCTTCTTGGAACTCGTATAAATGTAGTACAGTTGACATTAAAATTACAATCCCTATAATCAGTACAGCTTGCTTTAAACTTTTCATTAGTTTACAAACGTTTTTAATCGTTACTTAAACTAATCACTTATTCTTAGCTTTAATTAATTAATAGTACAAAACGTTTTTAAATTTCTTTTCGTCGATGCCTTTTTTGATATAGCACCAGAATAAATATATTCTGATACAACCGATCTTCCGTGGCTGAACGATCATTTGTCCAGGATCCCAAGTTTTAATACTGGTCAGGCATGGAATTTTTCATTTGCTACAAAGTTCCATTTCTATATTCCCATGTACAAGCTTTTGTAATGAATTAATTCATCGCAGAAAAAATGTAGTCCATAGTTACATCTTCATCTTTTATCCATTTATTTATTTCTAAATCAATTGATAAAGGATTACTTCCTTGACTGCCTGATCATATTTTTTTGTTTCTTCTTAAATCTCTTGCTGTTTGTATAAAATACGTACTCTCCTTAAGAATATCTAACCATATTTGAAAATTCAGAATATTTTCTTGCCAATTTGCTCTAATCAACCAATTTTAGTTTTATTGTAATTACTGATGATAATAATTTTTTGTATACAGAAAGAAAATGATCACCAAATAAATATCCTCTAGAAAACGGCACCTAAACATTCGTATTCTGATTCTTTTCTACTTTTAATGGAGAAAATGTAATACGTAAAAAAAAAAAAAAAATGTTTTTTACAGTAACGACAAATATATTATAATCGGGTATAGAGGATGAAAACAAACTCAAGTTCCCTGTCGAATAAGTTTGACAATTGCAACTATTCTTTTAATGAATCTTAGGTGGTATAATTAAAGAACTGCACCACCTAAAGAACTACCAAGATGAATCGGTATGTCAAGCAGCGTTCTAGTATAAATAATGAATGTCATTTTCTGTCTGAGTTTTATGTATTTGAGAAGAGACTATACAAAATAATATTATTGTGATATGGTTACCTTTATCAGCATGTGATGACATTATGGCTACCTTTATATTTAGACATCAGAAAAAGTGACACACATTTTTATATCTCTTGGAGCTAAGAAAATTAACTCTCATTGTCTTTAACTATGAGTAGTTACAGATTTCGTGGTAAATTGATGACTCCTTTCATGATTGCCAGTGTTAGTTAACAAGCATTGTTCTTTGTGTCATTTGATAAGACTTCTATGAAGGATCTTCAATTAACGCTTTCTTATTATACGAGGGTAAGTCAATTATTATCCGCAATATAGTTATAAAATTTTATTGTAATCAAATAGGAAACTTACAAGT